>JANHGO010005149.1:0-23549 GCA_024606505.1 Aquila spilogaster
GTGTGAGCACTGCTCAGCAGTAACGAAAACATCCCTGTGTTATCAACACTGTTTTCAGCACAAATCCAAAACATAGCTCCATATGAACTACTATGAAGAGAATTAACTCTATCCCAGCCGAAACCAGCACATGTTGCCATTTGTACTACTGACAGAAGAATAAACCATTCCTGTCTTCCTATGAATTCAAGAATTCCATAATCTCAACATACTTATGGTTCATGTTAGCTCTCAGTTTAGTTGGCACTCTACGTTTGCATCTTCTGCTTGGGTGTTCAATTTTTTATTGAAGCAAAGGTGATATTTTTCATGTTCTGTGAGTCATCTTTTCAAAATTTGAACCCTTTTAGTTGGGTGAAATCAGAATTGCCTAGTCTTCACCTGCCTGTCAAAACCAGAATCCTTCTAAAAGAAGAGAAAGTGAGGTCAGGACCAATCTGTGACACTTAGGGCAGGATTTTTTTTTACACAAGGAACAGTTAGTCAGGAGTGTTCTTTGCACCTTTGTCTGTAAACTTGTTTTTTTGAGACTTTTGGAACAGCTGATCTCCTTCCTTTTGTCTATAGTCTGTCTGTCTCACATACTTAAATCAAAGCATGTTTTGCAAGACATCTTGGTGTCCTGGGCTGTTAGAACAAATGTGGTCTAGACTCAATATAATTAAATTCTATAGCCAATATAAGCTTTTGTTATATCAAGATATTAATTATACCAGGATTTAGCTATTTGCTGCAGAATTCTGAAGGAAAATAAAAAATTTTTTAATTAATGACAATCAACATTTAAAAGCAATTGAAAGTTCTTCAGGGGAAGACAAAAAATAAAGTGTACTAAAACCTATTTTTATATACAGACTGAACAAAATCCTGTTAGTACTGTTATAAATGGAAGCTTACTACTAGCGTGCTTAGACTTGTGCCAAGGTCTAATCAAACTTAACATAGCCAGATGACTCACTTGGAAGTAAATGAGGTCAAGAGGACTTTTCTTTCTTGATCTGCTGTATGGAGGACCTGTTATATAGATTGGCAGGAAGAAATTTTGACAAACATGGTTGTAATTAATAACAGCCAATATGGTAGCTTGAATGAGTTACCTCAAGACCTTGTAGCGTCACTGTTGCAGAGGGCTCTTAAAAACAGGTTTAACAGCCATCTGGCCAAAAATTACATAGGTGCAGTTGTTCTTGCCTTGAATTTCAAGGCAATCTGACTGAATGAGTCGGGCTTAGCCCAAGGACTGGGGGAACTGTGAGGGAGTTTATCATTAATGAATTCTTTGAAACTGGAGAGTAGCAGTGGGCTTATTTATCCAAACATCATTAAGTAGATACTTGACACAAATTCTCAAGGCTATTGTATTTTCTCCTGAGAAACTGGTTGAAGATGCCTATTTTATTTTTAAATGGTTAGATGGCGGAGTGTAAAACACTAGTTATAGCCTTAAAATAAAAATGGGTTATAAAAACTGTTCTGATTTTTCTAAGAACTATATTTTGCCTTGTTGGTTCCCATTATATTTTTTGCAGCATCTACATCTCTTTAACCTTAACAGAAAGGTGATAATACTCTTTTCATTTCAGATTAATATTTAGCAGTATGAGTGAATGAACTGCTAAATGAGTAAATTCACTCATTAGAGTGAATGAACAATACAACAGGGGAAACTGAATACTGCATAGATTTAATTAGCATGGAAAGGATTAGTGTTAAGGCTTACAAAAGTCAGCTTTGGTAATTCATAAATATGTCTGTCTTAAAGTTGTTTTTTTCCTTTTTTGTATTTAGTTTTTCTTACAAAGAAAGAAACATTCATTTTCAGTCGTGGCTTCTCTTATGTTTGTGACTTGCTATATGACTTGTGATGAACAGTGAAAGGTGCAGGTATTTCTGCTGGTTTCAGTCTGTCATGTGCTCTCCTGTTTTGGTTTTTGGGGTTTTTTTTTGTGTGGTTTTTTTTTCCCCCCTCTCCTGATAAAGGCAGGCCTATAATTAAGCATCTGTTTGTATTTGTAATCATTATCTGCTGTCATGATGAAAAGATGGAAGCTTTGTGGATCTCACAACAGTGAGATAAAGACCATCAAAAATTGCTTTAAAACCTTCTGAAAAATGCCCATGTGAATAGGGGTAAATAACAAAAAGAAAATAATCAGAAGTGAAATGATTGATTTTTATTTATCCTTTCTGTTGGATAGTTATTAACACTGCATTGTCTGTCTGCATTGTCTATCGTGGCAATTTAAGGAAAGCCTGACTAGTGTCTTGTATATTATATAAGGGTTTTTTTCACCTTTTATTTTCTTGGTACATAATGATTTTCCCCCATTTCTATCTCTAGAACTCGTCTTTCCAAATCGACTTTCCTTTCCCAGCTGTTCTTTATATTAGAATTCTTTAACCCTCTTTTACTGCTACTCTGCTAGAAGTCCTTGCTGGAGGAGCTGACTAAAGACTTCCACGGGATTGTAGTGGTATCTGCAGCTTTTCCTACCTAGGTTAGAAGGACAGGCTTTCCTCTTAGCAGGTGTGCTGCCTTATTACCTGTGGTCCTCTCAGTCAGCCTGCTCCTTAAAAAGTCAGAATGGGAAGCTTGTCAATTGATAGGTGTTACAGCTTTCATTGATTCAGATCCTCAAAAATCTCACCGGGGTCCTTCAATAAAGAAAAGGAAGAACAGACTGAATGCCTTCAAAATAAATAGAAAGCATCCTTTTTTTTTCATTTTTTCTTTTTTTTTTTTTCTTTCGGAAAGAGGAATACAGTAATACCTGTGTTGTTAGGTAGGAAAGCAGAGATGTTGGGATACTTGCTAACGTTAAGTAAGAGTAAAGGACAGAAGATAAACTTGCTTAACTGGTTGTCTGCCAATGTTTAAGAAACACTGCTTCTCTTGGGGAGAGCAGGAGAGGAATCATTAGCTTTTGATATGACTTGAATAACATAATTGGTGATATCCTTTGACTGACTAATATATTCCAGCAAAGAAGAAAACCCAAGGACCTGGTATAAGAAAATACCTAGAGTCTTGAACTGTAGTAAAGAAAACTGAGCTGGTTTAGCTAACATCTTAAATATGAGAAAGAAACCAGTTTCTTTCTTAGACCTTATCATCTGAGCTAGTGCAAGGACACTAAATGTTAACCAGTGATCTCTCCTGTAACATAAAGTGTAGTGTATCCAGTCTCCTGCCACAGTATACTTTTACATTTTAAAGCGTAGTTAAGAGTATGCTTTGGAGTATGCTTTTTTTAAACTCTTTATTTCCCTGTATTTCAGCATAAGGAGCTTGCTCAATATTTATCTTCTTTTTCTGTTCTTTTTGTTTGATGATGAGGATTAATTGATAGATGGTTTGCATTGGTAGAAGGACATCTTGTGACTGACTTTATTCTGTGTGGTTAAGTCTGAAGACTTCCTGTGCCCAAGAGAAGGATGCCCTGAGGAAGTTAGATCGTCTGAATGACTATGAGCAGCAGATTCAAATACTGCGGGATGAGATTTCTATCCTGGATGCCCAGAAGTCTGTTCTCCAGAGCAGGTAGAGGCATTATTCAGAGAGGTCACTGAATCAGAGAAATTGTTCATGTTTGGTAGCATGAATTCCCTCCTCATTTGAAACTGAAGTATAAAGAAAAAATAAGTTTTTGTACTTTGTTATGAAGGAATATAAACTCTTTAACTGATTTCTCCTACTGCCCAAATGTTTTAATTTCAGGCAGCTGTGTTAAGTTTCTGGCAAAACAGCAAAGGCAGCAGCTTTACAAAATACACTGAGAGCAACTGTACAGGGTAAAGAGAGATGGTTAGGTTTTTTGTTTATAAGTCCTCTTTGAATACTGCATCATTACAGGGCAGAACTTGTTGTTATATTCTCACTTGTTTGACTTTACAACTCTTGAGCAGCACTGAAAGAGGAACAAATCTCCAAAGTATTACTAGTTAAAAGTGTGTTTCCCCAGAACAAAGTGCTTGGCTGTACACATTTTAGGAATTTAGTTTTGTTGTTGAGGCTCTAGCCCATAAAATGTATTGACACAAATGCCTTCATATTAGACTAACCAGCTGCAGGTTTACTTCTTTAATTACGTTGGCTCAAAATCTCACCTTACCCTGGTAATAATTAAATTCACACAAAACTCTGTGCACTAGGCAAAAGCATCTGAGGATGGTGAAGCGACCTCATGCTTCTTCACATGTCTGTCATAGGTTTGTTCGGAGCCGCTCTCCTTCCCCAAGGCACAGTGAGAGCAAGTCACCTAGTCCACTTCCCCTGAGGAGCTGCTCACCTGGCCGAGCCAGGCGTACAAATGCTTCACGTCGTGCCTGCCTGGTAGCTCGCTTTGGTGACATTTATGCTCAAGAACGCTTGGATGCAGAGACCCTTTTGAGGACATACATCAGTGACATGGAGATGGTGCAGAGGATAATATACATTGCAGCTGTGGTAAGAAAAAAATGGTATTTCTTGTTTTACAGAAAGGCCAGAAGTGTTTTATAAAATATTATGGCTGGATTGGATTAAATTGTGTGTAAATCAGCATTTCTGTGAAGTATGGAGAAGAAAACTTCTCTACTTTTTTCCCTTTTGATTTTCCTTTCTTTCCTTCACATTTTTACCTTGAACTCTCAGTTTAGTGTCCTTTTCTGACTGTCCTGTCCCAACATTAGAACAGTGTCAGTGATCTACAGTACAGATGCTAAAAGGGGTGCATAAGAAGACTGAATAGCTCTGAAAGGTAGATGATTCCTGCACTAAACAACACCGCCTCCTTTAGATTAATTCTTTTGGGAATACTATATTTTAGAAAGCTAAAAATATCTCCAAATCATGCTTCCCTCTTGCCTGTAGCTATGTGCTTCTCTAGTTTTATTGGAAGGCTTAAAATTACCTAGATACCTCATATTTACTATAAGCTCAGTCAGAAGAAATTTTTTTTCGTTTTTCTGTCCTTAATCTTCTTTTCTAGAAAATTGATGTAGTACATACCTGCATCAGAGAGGCAGTGTGCCTCTTAATGTGTGTGATCCCAAGCACACTTAACTTACTGAAGTTTTTTTCCCACAACTGTCATTCAGTTCACACTCTCCAAGTCAACCTTTCTTCCCAACAGACAAGAGGTGTTCCTGTCTGACATGTTAGACTGTGGCATATAAAATCTGTTATTGAATTCTGCTCTTGATATCTTTGAATGTGATTCCATTGATAGTGGGTGTGTGTGATAGAATCCTACATAAAAATAGAAAGTTAGGTGGGACGCTTTTCATTCCCATCTTCTGCAAATAAATCACACTTGATTTAATCAGAGAAGTCTTCCCAGTTGAGTACTATTTTTAACTTTCACTTTTACAGCAGTGTTTTATATTCCTCCTTACAATGATGATACTGGGTTAAGTTCATCCTCTTAGATAATTGATAAAAAATGAATCTCATTCTCCTGGATTTAACTAGATGTTCTTTGTGTTTGCAGGAGTCTTTTCATGCAGCAAAGACAGCCTACAGGCAGTTCAAAATACGTGTAAGAGACACTCTGTCTCTAGGTCACTCGGGGCCCGAGTCACTTGAAGACACTGTCCTGGATTATATAGTTCGCCATGAGGATCTGTATGACGTTCAAGCCAGTGTCAATGTAAGCCAAGGGCAGTAAGGAAGTGATGTGTTGATCTATTTCAGTAGCTAATAAATTCGGAATGTGTAAACTAGAAATGCACTGTTACCTGAAGAAGGAAAAAAGTTTATTGCATGGATGTTATGTCTTGCAGCAATTTATTTTCCAAAATAATATTTTGGTATGGCCCAGTAATCACTTGTTTTATTTGTCTGTGACTAGAATGTCTCTGTCTGCCTGAATAATATTTTTGGCAAGATACAGTGTAACTCTCTTAATCAAATAAATGTAAGCTAAATTTCATATTTTTGTTAAATTCTGTGCTCTACTGAAAAACTACACCTCCTTCCTAAGATTGATGTCAACGATGCAGGTCATACTTTATTTCTAAAATAACAGTGCATTCTTTCTGAAGTTAATATTTTCTGGAATAGCCTAAGACAATATTGCTGGGAGCTTCTTATAATGATTTTTAAATGTAGAAAGCTGAGAGGCATATTTAGGAGGGATTTCCATACTTGTCCCTAAATAAAAGTGTTAATGAGCTCAAATTACTCAATTGATTTTTTTTCAGGAAGTAATTCGCTCCATGAACATCAACCCAAAGATTTCATTTCCACCAGAAATTGATTTCATTGTGATCAGCACTTTGATTCGAGAGTTGTGCCGTGTGGCTTTTTCAATGCAGACACTCGTTCCTCCTCTTGATGTTGCCTTTGGTACTGATGGAGAACTTTTCAGTGAGACCAAGTAAGAACTCTTACAGATTCTTACCACTAAAAAAATCCATCAGGTTGTATAGTCTACTTCTTTCCTAATTAATATAAAGGCTTAAGATTGATGCTAAACATTAATATGGGGCAAATATTCCTGGTCTGTAGTGAATTGGGTATGTCTTTAAGGTTTATGATGGTGTATAAATGCCAGGCTGTAGACCAGTGTTAACAGCTTTTTTTAATGAACAGAACAATTTTCTGGATAAACCTCAGTCTCTAGAGCATATTTAATTTATCCATTAAGAGGAAAATTATCATCAACTTTCCTTTCCCTGTTTAGTCTCTGTCTGCCTCCAGTGTTTATAAAATGTGTGCACCTTTGTTCCTCCTTTCTGGCCCATTTTGTAAAAGTCATGTTTACTGAGATCTGGCAGTTGGTGTCTGATACCAGGATCATCAGTACGTGTGCTGTGACCTCCAGGCTGTGGCTGCTGTATGACTTATGGATCTTGATACACTCCCATCTTTTCTGGTTTAGAGCTGAGCAAAAAGAAAAATGCCTTTTAAAAATGGGAATTTTGTTTAAAAATGCACACCATAACATAGTTTTTCTTTTTTCCATAGGGTCAGGGCTGGCTGCTTTGTTAGCTGGTAGAGAACTGTAGGGTACTTCCATGCCTTCAAGAAAACCAATGGGATTGATAGCTCCAAAAAAATTGCTCTCAAAAGCAAGAAAAGCCACACCAATAAGGAGGTTTCTAATCATAATTTAAAATAGAATGGAACCCAGATGGGGAAGAGCTTGAGAAGCCAAGGAGATAAATAGAGAAGATAAAAGTAGCTCTTCAACAGGAGAGTGCAAAGTCATACATGAGTACTTAATGATCCTGGCCAAATACTGGGCAGTTAGCTATTTGACACCCAAAGCTATTGGCTGTATTAAGAAGGCAGCAATGCTATGGTATAGTCTTGGACGCTTTCTCCACGTACTTCATGTGTGTGGCCTTCAAAAACCAGGTGTAATGTGTTTATACATGCTGCTGGAGAAGACATATATATACACATTTATCCATCTATCTAGATAAATATGTGGCATATATATGTTTACATGTATAGCATATGTATGTGGTACACAGAGATGGAGCAAAATTTGTAGAAAGGGCTGGCCAAACCTCATTGTACCCTATACCTTCCTCCATGCAGAGCTTCATGCCTCTGTTTACAGCATTGTTTTATATAAATTGCTATTGTATATACATTACTAATGTATAGATGAATTATTGTTTTTTATTTCAGTTATTTGGTATTTGTTTTGAGTTTGAATCCACAAAACCAGACATGTATTATTCAGCTAATATTGCAGACTTAGAGAAGCAATATGTATTTGGTATGTTAATACAGGCCTTCAAAATATGTTTTCTTAGCTAAAAAGTCACTGTTTCATTATCAGTATCTGAAGATCTTGCTAATAAAATTGCTTCTTATGTCTCATAAGGTACTAGGATGTAACTTTATAGTTGAGATAGAGTATTTCTGTAATATCCTTTACAGGGGTCTTGTTTTAGCAGGATATTTCAGGAAGACGGGATAGCTATGCCTGCCAAAATGCTGCTCAGGAGATTTAATCTGTCAGTGGACTCAAGGACCCTGGCTTGTGTGGGGCTTATGCAAGAATATGGTCTTAGCGGCCTTCTGACGTGTGAGATGGCTTTACTGGAGTGTCTCTCAGTATAAGTAGACAGTATATTCTGCTAAGTCTGTCTTATAGATGTATTTCTTTTACAGGTACACTTAAAGAATACTTACTTTTGTGATACAGAAATGTTGTCAAGAAAGATGTTTATGAGCTATAGCTAGTATTCTGCTTTTTATCAATATTGATGACTTGAAGGATCATATTTATCTTTTGGCACTTATAGGCAGACATTTCTTGTACTCTGTATTTCAACAGATACCATCGTAGTTTCGACTCTGATTTCACAGCTGCCTTGGTGGCCTATCATGTATGGCCTGCTCTGATGGAAAATGATGTTGTAATTGTGAAGGGAGAGGCAGTCACAAAAAGAGGAGCTCTGGTACGTACTTTTGTTAAGGAATATGTTAAGGGAAGTAATTAGATTTGAACACTGTTTTAAAATTTGAAAAAGATAAATTCTTGATTGTTCCCTATATGGCTGGAGTTGTGTATATCAAATATCAGTTAGGTTTTAGTGCCTCATCCTGTTTTTAGGATTAATAGTTCCATTTGCCTTAATGTATTCATTATGCAGATGTATGATTGTTGGCAGAGGCTGTTCTAAGGAGAAAGTTTACTGTGTTTACTCTCTGTCCTCAAGTCATGTCTCCAGCATGGCAAGTCTGCTTGCTGAGTCTGTCTTTATTAAATGCCCTCTCGCAAAAGAGGTTTGTCAAACTCTTCTCTTGTAGTGGTCTCGCAGAAGTAGAAGTAGAAGCAGAAGCCGCAGCCGTAGCACCAGTCCTCTTCTAGCTCATCATGTAAGCCCCAGCTGAATGCTTGTAGTATAAACAGCATCGAGTATTTTAAACTCAGAATGTAAGCAACCTTTTAAAATGCTGATGTGGGAATAAATGCCTTTGCTGGGTCCGGAATGAGGTGAAGCTGAACTGACAGATAGTTATTGCCTGGTATAATTATCAGTGGAGATACTGTATGAGAAGTGGATCATAGTTAAATTCTCCGAAGTGTCAACTGTGGATCTCAGAGTGCTTTCCCCCTACTCCCCCTTGCTTCAGTACCCTTCTGAATAACTAATTGCATCATCTGGAAGTGTTATAGTCATCTTGCAGTACATACACAGCACATGGTCCCTGCCTCCTGGATTTAGTAATCTAAATTTACCCTCTAACGCCTCAAAGGAGCAGAAAATCAGTGTAGGGTAGGCAGGAGGTGGTACTAATAAGATATGTGAAACCTTAGCAGAGTTCTGCATATGGTATAGTTACACATTTTAAATTATTTCTGTAAAATCATGTATATTTTTCTAATTGTTAGCCCATCTTATTAAATTGACATAGGTGCCCTCAACTTAAAATATGAATATTGAAAATGTGAGAGGCTTTGGGTAAGACTCACTTTTTTGTGTGTGTGCAGGGTGTGAAGGAAAAATTAGAAAGTTGTTGAATTTGACTTTGTAGCAGTGGAGCTGCACTGATAGACATGTGCAAATTTTCTGGATGTTGATAGGTCCCCAGGTGCCTTTCTTGGGTACAGTTCTTTAGCACACCTGAGTTTCCTTTTCTGTTTGTCTTGCAGTTGTCTCGAAGCCGCAGTCCTTCACCACTGAGGAGCGGAAGCCCAAGTAAGTGGGCATATTAGTTCATAATGTCTCATGGTTTTCATATTAAGCCCTTGAACAACTGAGCAAAGAGACAAAATAACATGCTGAAGGTCTTTGACTCTAAAATACTTGTCCAAGTCTTATTTTTAAAATGGGTAGCCCCTTTCTTTTCTGTGTGTGGAAAAAGGCTGAAATTTCTGACTTGGAGGAGAGCTTGTTTTTCACTCTACTCAGAACACTGTCATGAGTTCTGCCTGCTAGTTGCCTTTGTTGTGGCCAGTTCTATAGTAAGTAAAACTTCTTCTCTTCCCTATTCAAGAAACAGTTGGCTGCATGCCTGCTGGCTCCATGCCTTTCAAAATCCAAAGAGATAGCTAAGTGGAGATGGTGAAGTGAGGGATTTCAAACAGTATGAATGTGTGCCCATCTTAAAGACAAGCGAATTTAGAGGCTTAGAAGAAAATAGTTGTACTGAAATGTGTCTTTTTCTTCAACAGGGCGTTAACTGGACATGTTCCTGTGACTCAGTACATCCGGATCCAACTTCGCTGGTGCCTTTTCTCTTAAGAATACCTCAAATCTTGCAATAATGTGAATGGCAATTGTCACTCCAAATGGAGTTCGTGTTCAGTGGGGTTTTTAGAATTATAGAAGGCTAATTTATAATTTTAGAAACTACTTCAACCCTTCTGATTTAAAAAAAAAAAAAAAAGTGCATGCAATACAGAATCATACTCATTTGGCAAAATTTGCAGAGCACTGAGGAATCAATGCTGTAATCCTGCAGAAGGAGATAGAATTATTGCATCTAGAATGTTTTCGAGAGATACTAAATGATGCAGTTTATCTTGATAGGATATTTAATATAACCTAAATGGTGAAAGTTGCAGAATGTTGAGGTTAGCTGTTACTTGAAAACAATTTCATTAATTGGTGCTTATTTACAATTTTAGAAAATAACGATAATCTTAGGATGTGCCAGTCTCACACAGCATCCTTTTAAATACGTCCTTGCGGTAAACTGAATTTTCTAACTACAATGCAAAAGTTGCAAGATCATAAACTACTAGTACTCCAGCAATCCCCAGGACTTTATTGACAGCTACTTATGAAAGCATGGGTGTGTGCTTTAGCAAGGCAGTAATAGTCCTTGTTAAAGTCATTGTTACTTAGAAAATATCATAAAAAATTGTAGTTTGGAACTTAAGGTATTTTGAAAGTGTGCCACTGACTATTTGTAGGCTTGAAATATTTGCTTGAGGTGGCCTATGCGGTATCACTTTTAATGGGCTTTCATACCAGACTGATAGATTAGTAATTCTTGTGAACACTGTGAAAAAAACCTGTCCACCTGTCCAGTTATCTCTTACTGTGGGTGTTCATTACATTTTACGTGTGAAAATCAGAGACCTGAAGAGATTTTATTCTGGCACTTTAAACAGTTTGTTCCCCTTGTAAATGTTTATTTTAATATCAGCATTTTTGGTTTGGAAAGAACTGATACTGTCATTCTCTCAGAACCTCATCTGCAGGGCCAGCCTTGAATACAAGCCACACAAGTGACTGCTTGGGGCCTTGTGCTTTTACATAGAAACATAGGATTTGTCATAATGGAGCTGATGTGTAATTCACCATCTCCACTGTCTCATTCTGGTCAATACCTGATGCTTCAAAGGTATGTGGAGCTTTCCCCAAATTCATCTCCACAATTTTGGAATATAAACAATCAGGAGGAAAAATTCTTTTCTGCTTCCTTTTTTAATCAGCCTATGCCCTGGAACATGACATTTCATTAATACTACTGTAATAACATGAGCAAAAGTATTTTTATTAGTTCTGAAACTATTTAGTCCTTAAAATTAAGTTACAGGAGCAGATTTTGTGATCCCTTTCCAGGGATCTTATACAGATTTATACATCCATACTCTTTCTCTCTACTTCTTGTGTGGCTTAAGACTTTGGCACAAGGCTCTTTGGCACAGGATCATATTTCAGCAGACTTTAGTGCTGGTCCGCATGAGCCATGGATCAGCTGTGACTGTAGTTCTACAGATGTATTTTCATTGGAATTTGGCCAATTAGTAACCGATGAGAACAAAATGAAGTCCTGTACACAGAGAGACATTCACAGAGCCATTCTGAATGAACTGAGGGGACACAAAGGTGCATGCACGTATGTGGTGTACTTCCTTGTATCTAAGAAAGTCACAAGAGAAAATACAAAGCAATATATTTCCTCTTCTAAGAGCCTGATTGTTGGTCACAGCTATGGATCTGAGCTTAAAGTAAACCTGCATATTTCTGCACTGATCTCATGACTAAAACCACCCCAGTTCTGGAAGAACTGAGCACCTGCAACTTGTGTGGCAACAGAAGACAATTAGATATCCTGAGTATGGTTTTGAGCAGAAAAATGAAGGATTTCTCAAAATCTTGTAACTACCTAAGGGCTAAGGAGATGTAGGTTTTTTTAGAAACTAGGTGTTGCATTTTTGTCTTCTGCATGTAATTGCCAAGCCATGTCTGTGTTATGATTTTGAGTTGAAGTAAGTTTCCATACTGACTGTGAGAAAACTAAGACTACATCAAAGAAGTATGTTTTTCTTGACAAGCATCAGAGGCAGGGTAGTTCCAGACTTGCACACACCTGTGATGCCACTAGGAACTAGTATTCCCAAAGAGCTAAAATTGCCATAAAAGACAAATTCACAGTGCTTAGTGGACCATCTCATCTTCCTCCCCCAGCAGGTACCTAGAGAACTAGTTAGTCTCGAAGTGAAAGAGAAAACTAATGAAATGACAGCCAGTGACTTGTTTTGGTGGTGAGAAAGCAGCTCTAGGATATTTTTTTTTGCATAATGTTTCAGAGCAGAGCAAACCATTTTCGGCAAAATAGGAAGTCAGTCCACAGCATGGTAACACTTAATTAGTTAAACAAACCTTACTCTACTCAGTTGTACTCTGCAGCCCATAGTCTTTTTATAGGAATATACTGTTTTGTACTGGTTGCCTGTGCAGCTTATTTATAGCCAATTAAATCTATAGATCAGTTAGAAGATTGCTTTTGGTGTCAAGGTAGACACTAACAGCTCCTGTGCTTCTTTTGATCTACATGACAACAGTGCAGAGAATGCATACCAATAAAGATTATATGGAATTAACCAGCAAATGCAAAATAACTTATAAAAAGGGACTTCCGTAATTGCTTGTAAGACTCTATGAAAGAATGGATCATGAATGTGAAATGTATTGATGATATTTTAATAAGAGTTTTTAAAATCTTAAGTAAGATTTTTTAAATTTTCTTTTTTTTTTTTCCCCACTAAATCACAAGCCTGGATAATGCCACGCTTGTAAAACCACCAAAGTAGAAACAGTAAGGGTGAATTCTAATAGGTGACAAATAAAAAAAAGCCAGTAAGGCTTCTATTGCAAGGTAGTTTTAGAACAGTGTGATCATGATCAAAGTGTTAATACCAGGAAAAGAAGGCTAGATTTTGAACTAATTTAAGCTCTTTGCAGATGGACTGATGGAAGTGAGGCTGCACAGAATGTAAAAAAGCACCACGTTTAGGCCAAGGTGTTCATGTAGAACAGCACACGTTTGTGAGGGATTTAGAGATTGCTGGAGAGTTTCTCCTGCATACCAGCTCTTTGAAAGCTGATTATGTCTGTCTCAATTCAAAGGCTGTCCCACAGTCAGTCTGAACGTGTGGATGTTTTATCATCTATTTCTGGGAAAATACAATATCATCAAAGTATCTTCAGTCTTCCTTCTTCAATGTTTGCAGCTCAATAACAGAGACACCCATGCAGAGCTAGCAGATACTAAGGGTAAATGGCTCAGCTAAATTTGCTACTGCACAATGAAGATTTAAATTCAGAACTTATCTTAGATAGATTCTCCAGCATCCTGATAGGAGAAAGAAAGTTGGTAGCAGGAGGTTGGTGGAGTCCTCCCATCTAATATCGCTGGCAGTGAGCAGTGGTGCTGATTCAGCCTTGTAGGAGGCTCAAGATGAGTGGTAAGTTAAAGCAAAAATACACTACAGCCTGAAGAAAGTAAATGTGAAGGCCAAAAATTATCAAAATTCTCCCTGGAAAACATACGGCTGTACATCCTCCAGGATTTGAGTCTTTTAACTTTACTTTTATATTGCATGTATGTACTGCAAAAGTTTGTCATCCTGTAAAAGTGCCATCAGAATTAAATACTGTCTTTCAGCTTTATGTAACCTTTGTCAGCCGTTTTTGATTGGTGTTAATTACACAGTGATTTTCTTACGGTAGCATTAAATAGTCTAGCTGTGTATTAAATAAATGAAAATCTGTTTGTTCATTATGGCTTGCAGCTACATTAGCATGTGTTCAGACTGAATGTTTTAAGTTTCAAGACTACTGTATTTCTTTTAGTCATGCAGCATACTAAGCAAGTATACTAAAGAAATGTACTTTCACTTTATGCCAGTTTTGGATAGTTTAAAACAACACATGTGAGCAAATCTGTCACAGGCTCTTGCTGATATACAGGTGTGTTGTTTATGTGGAAGCTGTACCTTTCACTCTGTAGGCAGAGCACAAACCGAGCACTTGGTGTCATTTTACTGTTAGCAGACAAAGGCATGAACACAAATGAAGTGGGTGGTGTATTTATACTTTCTTATGGCTTTGAGAAGGGAACACTTCTGCCTTGCAAAAACACAGTTCTCAAAGTAATGTTACCTGCTTGAAAATAAAATGTCAGCATGAAGATGCTGTCTGCAGCTGTTAGTAGTGCTTCCTGTGAAACTGTTTCTTCCTAAAGGGCTTTGGCCTGCAATCAAAGGTGTTTGTTTTAAAAGAAAAAAATTTATAAAGAGAGATCATTTTAGGCTAATTCATTCTCCTCACAGTAGCTGGCATTTAGCCTTTTACATTAGAAGAATATAATCTATCACAAGCAGATATGACACCTTTGTAAACTGCATTCAGGACCTTCAGTGAAAACCTGTCTCTGTGTTGATGATACATGTACCCTACCCCTAAAACAGCATGGACAAGACAAACATTAATTATTTGGAAGCATCATCCTCTATTCACAGAAACCATTTTGCCCTATGAACTTTATACAGTTTGCACTTTTTATGGCTCATTTTAGTTAATAAAATGTAGATTTTTTTAAAAGAAGTGACAAGTATTTTTCAAGTTTTGTCTATTTTCTGGTAAAGTGATTCTCAGGCACTTCATTAATGGAAAAAAATAAGGCAAAATGTTGCAGTTTAGAAAAATCACACAAAGTTTATTATATAAAATGACTACACTATTTTTTTTAAAATACTAGAATATGCAGTTATCATGTTAAATAGCTTACAACAAAGATTTATCAGAATCTCTTGTGACCCATGTAAAATTCAGAAAATCTGAAGGGCTATTTTATCAATTTTTTTCTCTGTTTCTTAGGGCTAAGCTTTATGACTGCTTTCAGGGTAACTTGTTCATATTGTAATACTGCATTTAGTGCATGTTGTATAGACAGACTTCCTTTTCCCAAACCTTTATGCATGCTTTATGGTTTTATGTGTCGATCAGAAATTCATTGTTTTATTCTTTAAAAGCACTTTACATGCTGCAAGTAAGTGAATGATTTCTATTCAGGCTGAGGTGAGTTGCTTACATGACGGCATGTGAAGTATTAGCTGGTTCAGTGCAAAGTCCTCCCCAAGGCACAGTGTTGCTGCCTTCAACCTTATTGTGAACATCACACCTTTGCTCAGAAAAGGAAACTCGATTATTTCTACATGCTTCTGTAATTTGGGCAGGAATCTACCCAAGTAAAACCAGACACAGGTAGAGCTGTGCCAGTCCTTTAATTTTAGTATTTTCACTTCCAGTCAGTGTATGGTGTATTGCTCAACCTGAAGAGCTTGTGGTTTAACTGAAGCACTGTCTTCAAACTCTTCAGCTATTAAATCAATGAAATGCATATGAAATTTTGAATTTAACCATTTTCAGTTGATTAATACCTGTTAGTACCATATGTTTTTCTAACCCAGACTGGAATTTCAGGAATGACTAACTGCAATCTAAATAACATGTCCATTTCAATTAGTTTGAATAAACAACGTGTTTAAAACTAGTACCTCAAAACTGTATTGTAAATTGGTTATTTAGTTAGAGAATTAATAAAATACCAAGCCTAAGCTCTTTGTATCTTACACTAACAGTACCTGACTTGCTCTGAATTTAGCTTAAACCAAATTAAACCAGATCTCAATTGCTGCTATTGCAAATGGACATCGGATGCCAATTGTCAAGGTGACATCTGTTCTCTGTAAGCTTGTGGTCTTTTTTGTTGATACTGCTGTAACTATACTGGCATAATTTATCGAGAGGTGTGATAGATTGTCCATCACAGGAATTTTAAACTTGTGAGTGTGTGTTTGTTGTACACTACATGTGTAACAGTCCAGGGAAAGAGTCTAGAGCCTCATACAGGAAGACAAAATAGATAGGTGTGACAGTTTTTTCTCATTTTATAATACTGGTATTATAAAAATAAATAGTAATTTTATAATACTGGCAAGAGCATACATATGATAAATGAAGGTAATATTTTACAGTTTTTCCTGATGCTTGCCTTCATTGGTGATGCTGAACCAACAGCATCAGGGAAGATCAGCCTGAGATTCATTCTTGAGCATGTCTTGAACCACTGAGTGCAGGCTGCAGAAGGAAACTTGCTGTGAATACAGGATCCTATTTAATTCCTGTTTCTGGCAAATATCTATCTGATGGCTCCAGAACTCACCACCTTTATCAGGGATCTAGAAAAAAAAAAACCCTGTGCTGGGATTTATTTTCATTTGCTTACAGAAAAGTAGGTTGACCAGGGAGCCCGGATGGGTTTACAGCCTGCTGTAATTTTGGTGGGAGAGCCCTTAAAGCCTCTGAGGAGTCACAGCAGGCCAGCATGGCAGTAGGAGGAGAAGCCTTGCAGAAAAGGCTGGAGTCTGAAGCAAGTAGCCGGTTTCTGTTTAACACCTGCTTTGTGTAAAAGGAAGTGGATCTTCACCAAGGAGCCCTGCACATGGAGCTCACTGGAAGAAAGGGCCTTGCTCTCGCACACTTCTTCCACTGCTCGTGGAAGAAACAGATGAAACCTTGTTGGTTTTCCTCTGTAAGATGGATGACATTTTAAGTGTAAAAAGGTTTCCAGTGCTCTCTGGTGTATGAAGTGCTGTTTGTGTTTTGGCTCTGCAGAGACTGAAGGAAAAAGCCATTGAAAAGGTAAAGAGGCACAAAATCAGATAAATGGACTGAAAACATCGACAGGAGAAGCAGGGTTGAGATGTGACTGACAACTGTGTGTGTGTAGCGCACGTGCAGCAGTCCCAAGGACTCATGGCATGTGCTTGCCCAGCCAGGCTGGTCTTGCTGGGTGAGGCAGAGTAGCACGGCTCTGCCTGCAGGCAGCCGGGGCTGGGCTGGCCCCTCTCCCTCCTGCCCACCGGACCCTCCCGGCAGGACGCAGGACAGGACCTGGGATCTCCTGGGCCAAACCCAAACAGGGCCCTGGAGCCATGGTTTGTAGGAAGAGCACCTTGGAGCAGGGCAAAAACCTTACCACAGCGCCCAGAAGAGACTAGTGGGCATTTTAGATGAAAGTTTGTGTGTTAACCCGAGGGAGCCAACTGAAAAAAAAGAAAAATCTACATCTATTTTTCTTGAGGAGATGTTTGTGTGAAGAAAGGCTCCAAGCTCCTTTGCCTGCCATAAGGCATGAAGCAGAGTATTTCCCACGAGATGGCACTATTGCCTTATGCACAGAAAAAAGCAGTTTTGGTTTTTTTTTTTTTTTTTTTAGCTTCAACTGCAGTTTTAAAAGCTGATTGCCAAAGTGAGGTTTGCAAATAAAAGTATAAATGTTACAGATCCAGCAGTATCGACAGCTGTCAATTGGAGAATTAGCTTGCTGATTGATCTGTTAAAGGTTGCTGCCTGATAAGGATGTGAAAAATCCTCACATACGGGTGATGAGATGGATCACTATCAATCCATTATTGGAGAAACTGGTTTGGATTTAGGTTTTTTGGGGGTGAATTTTTCAAAATTAATGTGGCTCTCTAAAGCAAATGGTATTTACCTAGTCATATTCTGACTGATCTCCTCAAAGAACTTTTACTTTAAAAAAAACCCCAAACTGAAAATCACATTGAAAATTAACTACTTTTAACATTTGTCCATTTTTTATTATTTCTAGTTCTTATCTAGTTCAAGAAAATGTCAGCTTGCAAAATTGTTACACTTTGAGTGATTGTTCAGTTGTGAATGCTGGCCGGCAAGTTGCTCCACTATTCCCTTTGTCTATGACTGAAAGAGGTGTTTTCCTAATAAATTCTGCAAAGTCTCTGAATCAGAAACATACTCCCTGCCTTTAGCTGCACCTTCTGTTGATTTTCTAATCAAAGACAGTGTCAGTCGCATCTCCTGAACCATCAGGGTAGAGCTGGAAGGAGCCCTGCTGTCACAGCAACTGCTTTGGATAATCATGTTCTTAATCTTATCAATTGCTGTTTTAAAAACAAGTTTGTTTTGCACCATGCTCTATCTCTTATTATAAAGTTGCTCCAGATTTCACTTCTCCAATGCTCGGAAATTTTCTTCTGATTCCCAGCCCAAATTTATTCACTTCTAGGCGATATCTCTTTGTTCTTCTGCCAGTATCATTCATTATCTTCAGAAGTCCTTGTTCCCTCCTTTGGTATTTGCCCTGCTGATGAGAGCAATCATCTCTTTTCTTAGTTTTTGTTTCTCTAGGCTAAAAAAGCCAAATCTTTCCATCTCATCTGAAGAGAGAGGCTCTTAATTCCCTTGATTATCCTGTTTGGGTGGCCCTGGGTATATTTCTGTTTCAATCCATCTTTCTTGAGCACAGATGGCTAGAAATGATGTGCAGTGTTCAGGATAAGGCCTTACAAGAGCTTAGTATCATACATTTATCAATTTCATTGTACCATTGTAGCATCTCTGTGGGAAGTGGCTCAATATCTGTCATCAATTAATAAGCTTTATTATCCTCAGTTGTTTTAAACTGATGATTCTTTTTCCCCTAGAACATCAATTCATCCACACACTTTTTTATGGGCTCTTGATTTTTCATCTGTAAATGCCTTTCACATGGGTGGCACGGTTATTTTAGAAATTCTGAACTTTGGACATCCATTTGCACGCATACTGTGACAGCAGTGTCTGTGGATGCCGTAATGCATCACGGTGTGTTCCTATCTTACTAAAAACTACCGCAGGGTGATGCCTTGCGTTAAGGTGCCTGAGCAGAGTTTAACAACCAACCTTATGGAGTTTTAGTAGCAATAAAAGAAATTGCCCGGAGCTTGATGTTACAAAGGAAAATATCTTACTTAGCTCTATTTATACTCACTTTGCCAAGGGAAGGAATAAATGCTAAGAGTGTCACTATAAACTTGTTGAAATATAGGGTACAATTCAATGAACAGAAGTTCTCTGTCAGTATTAACAGAATGAAATACTAGGAATTCCTCATGAAGAGAATGTAATTTGTGTACCTGACGGTTTGCAGCAAGAGCTTAAAATAAAATTGAAATATTTTATAAGTAATCTAACTCCTTACCTTTTGATTGATCAATGACATGGCTCTTATTTCTTGAGAAATGCTTCTTTTTCTGTCATATTTGTCCATCTCTTAAATTTGCCAAGGGCCATCATAGCCATCTCCACAATCCGTGTATGTCACTTGTCACAGACAAAAGACCCCTGTGAATGTATTTTCTGTGATGCTTCTGGATTTGTGCTGTTTCTCTGTAAGTCCTGGGCCATCCAGAGCTTTGAAGTCTGTTCCCTTGGTTGGATGGGACTTTCCCCAGGCTAGGGATGATTTGGTGTCATCACTTCATGTCTGAACTATGCAACCAGTAATAGCCAAGCAGGCAACATGTATGGGGTTCTGTCACTGAAATATCCTGTTAATGTGTCTAAGTCTCTGTGCACCCACAGGATGTGATCATTGTCCCCATGGTTCTTCCTCCACATTTCATCTACCGTACAGCTCCTTGCCTCTTGTGGACTAAAATCTTTGGGGCAGGGACAGTTTTTTACCTCTGCTTGTGCAGCAGGGCCAGGTTTTGCAGGCGATGTGTCTGCACAGGAGATGCAGCCTTACCATTATCACTGCTCGATGCAATGTGCTCACCTGGTCCTGTGCAACAGCTGTGGACCCATCTACCTTCCTGATGCATGGCATCAATCGCTATCCGTGCCTGAGTATTGTGCAGTTCGAACAGCTCCGTCATCCAGTATAAATAAAAACAACCCAGGCAGCTGGATGAGTGCTTACATGCACAAATTCCTATGAGCAATAAAGGCAGGGAGGGAGGATTAGAGGCAATATGATCAAAAGGCAGATTGCCTCTACGAAGAGAGCCTCCCTAAGTCACCTCTGAAACTTAAGTGGGCCTTGAAGTGTTCCTGCAGGTAATCTTACACTTTTCTCCTATTTTTGAACAGGCTTAACAGTAGCCTTCGCATATCTCCCTGAAGCACGGAGTGCATGCAGGGAACAAAGCTGCTTGGGAGATTCAGCTGAGCCAAGGACAGGAGGTTTTTCACAAGGCAAGCTCTTCCCCCCAGCTGCTATCTAGGAGACTTCTCAGAACCTGAATAGATGGGGTGTTCTTATAATTATTTTTTCTTTTTGACCCGGCCTTGTAATAATATCAGATAAATGAAGACTTCAACGAATGGTGAAAGTTGCCTAAGAGAAATTGCTTTTGGCAACTGTTCCTTCTAATTAAAACGAAAGTCTGTAAAGCCTCAGTCTTTGGAAACAATTAATAAAATGCCAGCACTAGATAAGACACAGATAATTCTTTGTGCCTATTAACTGTTTCCTACAATTAGCACATGTGTGTTCAGCCAAATGCAGCCTGACCCTGGTGTGGTAGGAAGGAGAGGTTCTGATTAAAATGAGGGTATCACCTGTTGCTTGCCCTACTGAACAGGTCAGTGCTTTCCCACCTTCCTGCTAGCAATGATAAGAATAATTAATAGAAAGTTTCGATACTGAAAAACTCCCAAACTGTCCCCAGGACCCTGCAGTGGGCATCAAGGGACTTTGTTCTGGTTGCTTAGATGCAGCAGCTACAACATCTCTGTAAGCATTTGGGTGGATGGCCAGACAGAAATAAAGAGAAAGGAAAGAGAAATTCTCTCCCCCTGGGGTCCAAGGTACCAATTTCCCCACCGGGGGCTTAAATGCTGATCCGGAGTGGTCAAAGACACAGGTGTGCAGGGCCTCTAGATCTACTTACTTCTCAGCCTGTCAAATAATTAGCAATCATGATGCCAAAGTCCTGAGGAAGTCTGTCCTTTCTGTCCCCTGAAGCCGCAGGCTCAAGCCCAGGATGCTCCTGTGCCAGCAGTGTGGGGACGGGACACACTTAACCCCCGGAGAGCTGGCAGCTGGCGGAGGTCCTGGGGGCGGCTGTGCACCCTGGGGTTTGGCCCAGGTGCCTCAGAGGCTGTGCCTGTCCTCTGTCCCAACTTGGGAGGCCAAAACCATGTTGAGAAAGCGCTGAGCAGGAGCAGCAGACAAGACCCATGTGTGCACAGGCGTGCAGGCAGCAGGTGAAACCCCCAGGAAAAAACACGCAGCCAGAGGCTTCGGGAGGCACTGCTGGATTTACGGCAGCCCAGCAGTAGGGGATGTGCCCCCAAAACCTGAGAGGCACGGCTGCGGGGGGCAGGCGCGCAGGCAGGCGCCTCGAGGAAGGCTCTGGAGGACAGCCGTGGATCCGCACACGGGGAGGGGACACGCCGGAGCCTGCGGGACCCAGATGAGGCAGAGGCAGGCAAAGAAGGGAAGTTTTGACCCTATTATCTTCATATGGAGAATGCGTGAGCCAGGGGAGTGGGAGAGCTGAGGATGCACATGTGCATGCATGAAAGGGAGAGAGGCAGGGAGCAGCCAGCCTGCTCGTCTCAGAAAGAGCAGAGGCAGGGGGTTCAGGCAATGCCTTCTAAGTAAAACCAACTGTAAGTAACATTTCAGACAGCACGGAGTGAGAGTTGAAGATGACAGATCGATGTCATCATCCAGGCTGGGGGTGCAGACCTCACCCCCTACAGCTAAAGCATGGATATATAAGCCAGTGAGTACTTGAGAAAATAAAAGCACAGTACAAGCTAAAGGGGATGGTTGGCATATCCATTCCAAACGGGGCAAAACGCTACTGCACATAGGGGCATCTCTGTGTAGGACAGGGACCACGCTCTGGGGATTGCAGCCCCATGAGAAGACCTGAGCTAGCCCTGAAGGAGCTCAGGTGCCATGAGACATCTTGCCTTGCCATCCGGGTTGCAGCCCAGGCAGATTTCCTCAACCGAGGCTCGGAGATACGTAGAAAAACTGCAATCAAGCAAGCCATGTATAGCAAAGTATTCCCAGAACTTGCTTTAGCCACTGCCACAACCTAATGGTTTCAGAAATGACTGCAGAGTAGCTATGCTGCTCATCCACTGCTGGGCTTTGGTTCAAGGGAGGGATTTATTCTGGCTGTACTATAGCTCAAGGTGCCTGCAGAAACCTGTTTTTCCTCTGCTTTTTGTGCAGGAATGAGGGTCTGGGCCCAAGGCTGCTCTCTGACTAGGCTCATTCCCAGAATAACTCCTCTCCCAGCCTCCTCTGCCCCCCAAGAAAAAAAATTCTTAATCAAATATATAAACACTGGCAGCTTTCAGGTTTGTGTTTCTTTCTAAGCCTAATTTAAATGAAGGGCAGACATTTTATGGGCTTTTCCAAGTGAACCTACAGGGGCTTATTTGCTTGAGTCTGACTTTCTGACAGCTTTCTACAAGCCTAATCAAAACCAGACTTACTCTCATACGCAGCAGAATAATATATATTCACGCAGCTACAAAGAACCAGGCTAAATGTAGTAGGTAATAAACCACTACTATGGCAGCAATCATTCAATCACGCGCATTTACCACACTTGGATTTTGGAACAAGGGATGCATTTGTTTTTTTCCCATTGTACGAGGAAAGTTGTGGTGGTGAGGGGCCGAGTAAACATCTAGAAAATGCCCCACACGTGTGACTTGGAGTTTGTAGCTACAACACAGAGGATGCCTCTTTGCTCCTTTACCCACAGGTGGGAATGCTGAGTTGATGTCTCTTGAGGTGAGGTACACCCAGGTCCCTTAGGGGAAGCTGCCTGGGGGGAAGGCACTCCCTTTGAGCTGGACAGTACAAACTCTAGGACCAAGCTGGATTTAAGGGACATTTGTCTTTATCATCTTTGCAGTTTGCCATTCTTCAATACATAGACCATATTTCTGAAATGTTCCCAAGACTTCCTTTATTTAGACAAATTCTGGATGGCATAGTAGGGTAGGGAATACTGCGGAGACATGAAATACTTAAAATGTCTTGACAGAGAGTTAAACACTGACCTCTAAAAGAAGACTTTTTTCTATTTCTAATTATCCCACAGTGTTCCCATCACATAAAATTACCTCTCTCTGTGCAAGGATGTGCTCATGTTCAGTTCCTGACATCTGGAAGAAATTTCTCCTTATCTGGCATGTGCATTTTCAAGTGAAATGTGAAAAGAGGTGCTGAACTGATAAAGCAGGGATGTACCTTTGGGCTGGACCAGGTGGTGAGGTGCTGTGAAGGAGAAGGCATTCTGCCCAAAACAAGGAGGAAGGGCAAGGAAATCTGTAGGACTGGGCCAGTCTGGAGGAATGGTAAAATCCTGTGCCCATCTGGGAGTCATCGGGCTGTTGAACCTTCCTTCGCCTTCTAACAAAGACGCTAAGTTTGTCTGAAGCTGGAGAGACTTCAAGCAGCTTTGAATTGTGAGTTCTGCTGCCTAATTGAGATTCCAGTGTTTCCAGTTTCTCTGTTA
>JANHGO010005150.1:0-23549 GCA_024606505.1 Aquila spilogaster
AGAAAGGGTTGTTAAGCACTGGAATAGGCTCCCCAGGGAGGTGGTTGAGTCACCATCCCTGAATGTGTTTAAAATCCGCTTGGATGTGGTGCTCAGGGACATGATTTAGTGGCGGGTTGTTAGGGTTAGAGTAGTATGGTTTGGTTGCGGTTGGATCTTGAAGGTCTTTTCCAATCTGAGCAATTCTATGATTCTGTGACTGCATACAGCATGCATAAATTAGCAAGTAATCTGCAACATTTTTCCGTGTGGATCTGCTGGACTATTCTTGCTAACAGCATTTCAGAAATGTCAATTCCAGATTTTCCCTGAGCAGTAATTTATGACTATGCTAAACTGCACAGATAATTTGTATTACTGAATAATATGAAATAGGAGTTAATGTAGTTTGGGCGAACATGGAAGCAAGATAACATTTGAACCCAGAAGGTTTGAGAAGAAAAATCATGCCTGAGAGTAAAAAAATAACCTTGATACAAGACATGCAAGGAATTGTCTTCTTTTTATCATATACCTCACTGAACATCAGCACAAACATGATTTTTGAGAAGTCTTCTCTTTCTGTTGCCAGATAAGGAATCTTGAAATAAGCAGTCATTAAGTGTTCTATTTGGAAGTTGTCATCCCCTCTGTGCCTTAATTCTGGTTGTTGGCCCACCAATGTTGTGGAAGAATTAATAAATGTGAGGTGTTATAAAGCATGTCTTTGTTTTTTGCCTGAATTAACGCAGGGCATTGCTGGCAGGAAGTGAACTCCAGAAAACAATCTGTTGTATTGGTTTTCCTTTTTGAAATAAATCTTCACTGAAGAAGATTTCAGAATATTGGCTTTTTAGTCTTAAAAACGTTTAGCTTTGCAAACAGCAGAACTGAAACATGGTGGAGTTTTGTGTTTTCTTAAACATCAATGGCTCCATCTACTGGGAGTATGTCCCTATACAGAACCAGTGCAAGGTGAGAGACCTCATCTATCAGAAGCTATAGGTCAATTACAGTGAAGATTGGTACTTTTTTTAGATTTAATGGTATTTTATAACAACTTGCCTTTCCTGTCTAGATTTTAACAACTGTAACAACATTGTTACAAGACTTAAAAAACACACAGTGAAAGCAAGAAATGAGAAAAAAACCATCATGCAAAATAAAAGCAGATTCAGATGACAGACACAGAAGCATACAAAGCTTTTAAAAATTATCTTGAGAACGTGTGTATAAGGTTGCCAGAGAAGCCCGAATTGGGCACTGTTCCTACCAGTTCTTTTCCCTCTGCTGAGTGGTGTTCTGGGAGGCACAACTGTATTGCAGAGCTATGTGCGAGTGTTTGCAGCAGTCTCACTACTGACAACTGGGCTACACGTTGTGTGTTCTGTTGGGAGAGACAGCTTGTGTTCTCTCACCCAAAACTTTGGATTGTCATTTCCCAGCCTGGTTTTCTGTGAAAAACAGGCATTCTTAAGTTTTATTTCCTTACATTTCCACATCACAATGAGCACTGAGGGATGTTCTTTATCAGTAAATAGCCTCTTCTGTAGATAGTGACAAGGCTGGTAACTTACCTTGTTGTCTGTCAAGGTTATGGATTGGGAGAGCTATTTCTATAGGTTTTCTTATGTATTAGTTTGCTAGTTTTAATCTAATTTTGCCCTTAGCCTTTGGTAAAGACTAATGGCACATGAAGTTCTCACCAAAAGAGCTTATCTCACTCCTTGCTTTTTAATCTAGTGGTTTGTACCTGTGGATAGTCAGTAGATCAATAAGAGACTGTATTTTCAAGCTATTCAATTTCCAGTGATGTGAGCAGTGCAGCGAATGATGTTATTAATCATTAGATTCTGAATTACTCAACTTTCCTGCTAATCAATGAACTGCACTTCCCCCTGCATAAGTCAGACACAGAAAAGTAAGTAGTTTAATCAAGGCAGAAAGTCCTTGAGGCTGTATTGCCCCCTAAACCCAAGGGCAGTCAAATGAAGCATTTGGTGTAAGCTGAGAGGAGCTTACTGTGACTGAGCAGAGGAAAATGTCAGCATATTGCTTCGGATTAGCCTGTAGCCCCTGCCCGCACACCATGAAGGGAGTGAGGGTGGGCAACCATGAAAAGGAGTTGCACAGTACCTGCACAAAAGCAGTTGTGCATCTTAAGCTTTCTGTCTGTCTCAAATTTGAAAGGCCAGCTTCTGAGAGCTCATACTGCAAGAGGTGTTCAGAGGAATCAGCCAACCTAACCTGGGAAATGTGTGGTTGACTGTGCGTCAGTAGGCAGCAATTTCTGTGGCAAGTGAGAATCCAGCTGACTTTCTTTTAGGGAGCAGAGTATAGCTAGAGGGTGTCTTTGATTTCACCATTGCAGTTTACAAGTACATCAGTTTAGGAATGTGGGTTCACCCATGGTATTCATACTGTGTAGACAGGTGAGTACCCACAGAAACCCTGAAAGCCCTTGGTTTGCAGTTATTTCCCTTTTCCAGTGCTCCTTGCTGTAGCCGTAAGGTTTACTGCCAGGTACATTTATGTTGTCTGTTTGAGTAATTATCCATTCAGTAAACAGATATTTCCCGCTTTGTATGTGGAGTCTCCCAGTTGTCACCACTGTCCCGGGCGGAGCACTGATTTACTTCTTGTGTATATTACTGTTGAATTTAGCCTAATCACTTTTTCCTTTTAAATACTACACCAGAGTCTGTATGGCCAGTTGGACATCTGTGATGTGTTTCCCAAGTTCAGCTCAGACAAATGAAGCTTCCTGGGGTGTGATTTATATATGCATTTTGTACCAGTACCAGTATCTTGGAATGTAATTTGTTTTGCCAATGTAACCACAGCATAGATGCAATTACGGCAGTCTGAAAGCGCTACAGTCTACAGTGACAGTTTTCAGCACTTATTTTGATTTGTGGCCTTCTAGCAAGGTTACAGGTTTCCAAAATTTCCTGTGTCTAGGTCATGAGAGCATATATGAGCTTGCTCCTCATGGGAATCCTACAATAGATCCTTCCAAAATAGTCCACAGAAAAAGGTGTTGTAGAGAAGTCTTAAGGAAGACTTGAAACTTTAGGTTGGTTCCAGGATTCTTTATGTCTCTTTGAAGGTCGCTTCTGGGAAGCTTGTTCTTTCTTGGCACAAGGGAAGTGGTGAACGTTTTTCTGAGATGAATTTTGGTGGAAGCAATACTGTTGCATTGCTAAGGAGAAAATATGAATAATTGAACTTTGGAATAATTGCTTCATGAGGCGAGCAGTCTAAGCTGTGTGCTCATTTCTTGTAAAACTATCCTGCTGATGGTCTGTTCTCACTTAGTCCTAAAAGGGATTGCATTTTTTAAAACCATGGACTGCAATCATTGTGCCAGGTCCCACAAGCTGGGCAACTCAGAATGACCTTTTTCCCTCAGGGGAAGGGGAAAGTTTTGTTTTGCTTAAGTAAAAAAAATTAAAATTAAAAAAAAAATCTCTAAATATTGCTCAGATATACCAACCTTGCTCTGAACAGTGCTATTTATTTTTCACCGATTACCCATAATATAATATTTATTTTGTTTTGATGCGAATAAGTAACTTCATTGATGAGCTGCGGATGTTTTAGTTCCCTAATTTATACTCTGGTGAAAGGACATTTCTCACCTTCCCAGGCACAAAGAAGGTCCTCAAGAAGAACAATTTCTGACCTATCTGCACAATTTTTTTTTTAACTTAATTTCCACAAATACTCTGTTTAGAATGTTGAGGTTACTTTTGTACTAATTCGGCTTTAAACACCAGAGCAGCAGTATTAGTTGCTTCTGAAATAAACTATTCAAAACTGAAACAACAGTGAAAAATTTCAGCTGTTCAGTGAACAGTGGAACTGCCACGTTACCTCTGGATGTCTGTCATGTGGCTGTTCTCTCTAATGGGATATGAGCTGCTCTCATGCTCAGAGTGTTGAAAAGCTCCCGCGTGTGTGCGTACGCTGAGCTCCCCTTCATGTGTGCAGTGGAGGATGTTCAGTCCTTACTTGCAAGGGAGCCATAGTAACATTGTTATTTCCAGTAAACTGCTTACTTTCCTCAAAGCTTCTAGATTCTTGATTTCTTTGAGGTCTTTACAGTTTTCTAAGTGTTGCTGGAAAGTGTTCAACAGGCCCAAAATGTATTGGGACACTAGGGCTGACAGAGGGGGCAGCTATCTAATCTTTATTTCATTTGGAAACCACATTAACGTCTCTGAAATCAAAATTCTGTCCTTAAATGATGCATATGGACCGCACTGGAGACCTCTGCAAACCTAATTTCATGCAAAGCCATGGACTCTTCTGTGAGGGCTCTTTGTGAGATTTTAGTTTTTCTCTTTCCTGTATGTTTTCTACAGCCCTT
The DNA here is from genome assembly GCA_024606505.1 of Aquila spilogaster. NCBI lineage: Eukaryota > Metazoa > Chordata > Aves > Accipitriformes > Accipitridae > Aquila > Aquila spilogaster. Next base: position 4,352 of record JANHGO010005150.1, read on the forward strand.
GAGGATGAGAGTTTTGATGTCTCATGAGGATGTCTTATGTATGGGTGTTTTCTCAGGCTAGCAGTTGTTTTTAATGTGCATAGTAAGGCTTTCCAGATTCTGCAAATGTTACATGCTTTCATGCAGTTGGTGAACTTTTAAAATGGAATGTGTTGACTTGCAGAAATCAAGTGTATTTGGAGATATCATTACTCTATGAGGTATACTACAGAGTTTATGTCTCTGGCAGTGCTGTTGACTTTAAAACTTTTAGATGAGAGCATCCAAAGTATTTCTGGGATTTGGAAACACTTTGCCCATTAATTTTAAGATTGATCTAGAAACAGGAGTATTATTCAAATCTTTAAAGCTAAACACATGTTTACATGTGTGCAGAAATAGAGCCTCGTTGATCGTGTCATTGTCTGAATATTCTGCCTTCCCAACCTAGAGCTTCAAAATGCAAAAATGGCTTTAAGTCAAATCCTCAAGTATTTTCTGAGGACAAACCTATGCTGAAGTTAATGGCATATTTCCTTGAGTGAAAGCTACTGGCAGCAGAATCTTTTATGAAATGAAAAATGTGCACTCCCCTCCCCACTAAAATACTCATCCCATGTGTTTAAAATGATTGAAGCAAGACAAATGGTTGACAGAGCAAATAGGAATAGGATCTGAAATTCATCTACAGTTAGAGTGGACAGATGGCACAGCAAGAGTGGCCATGTGGGCTGAATGGGGATGGTTTTGTCAGTTGTTAAAGCAAACTCCTATCTGCTTTTAAATCCCTCAGTGAATGTGACCATACTGCCATAGCCTTACTTTCAGGAATAACTTCATTTCCCTCATTATGTTTATCAAACAAGTGAAATTAAGCGTTCAGACAAGTATTTGCAGGGTTTATAGTCTTTCTTTCCCCAAACAATTTTTCTATTGGCTTTGATCCAAAGGCCATTAAATTTGAGAGGAGTCTTGAAATGTGCTTCAGAAAGTTCTCAGTGAGGGAGTATGTGATGACAGAAAGTATAGTCTACGTTTCTCACTGCATGGAAATGATTTGAGACTTGAATCCTCCTCTGAGAGAACTAGCGGTAGAAGCACTTGAAATAACAGATACATGGCCTTGGGAGTTCGCTTTGTATCATCCATGATTTTTTCTTTTCAAGTTTTCCTTTCTATTTTCTCAGGTGAATGAAATTTACCATGATGAATCTTTGGGTGTTCACATAAATGTTGTGCTGGTCCGAATGATCATGCTGGGGTATGCAAAGGTAAGCAAGCCTCCAAACCAGTTCTTCACATTCATCATCTTTGTAATCGTAGTCCATAGGAGCTACATGAGCAGCTGTAGAGGCAGAAGACTACCGAAGTGTAAGTTCCAAGGAACTGCCTTCTTTGTTCAACACATGCTAAATGTGCTTGTGCCCTCATTCCTGAGATGAGCCATCACTGTCCCTTTTTGTGAAGCGTGGTGCAGGACTGGCTGCAGAGTCACTTTGCTTATAATTTATCACTAAGAAGCTGGAAGACTGCAGCAGTCAAATATTTCTGTCATATTAGATGGATTCAGTCCGGTGGAAAGCTCCTTTTCCAGTGTGTTTTCTTAATGTCACCAACTATCTGTGCTAAAATGCAAGGTTGCAGTGGTTGGTGCAGTACCTGTGAGGACTCTTGCTTCAAGAGGCAGAAGTCATTAGTGCTGCCCCTATCCTGCTGATGCTGCTGAGGGGTGGGCTGAGAGGACATGGGGGGCATCTCAGCCTACTGCAGTCTCACTCCAGGGGTTCAGGCTTGCAGCCTGACTTATTGCCCTTGTGAGTCCTCAGGGAGGAAAATCACTTTAGTAGTGGCAATCATCTTGACTGACCAACACAACTTGCTGGTGCCCTGTCTCCAAGCAGTCTTCTATGGTAACTATCTCCTTTTCTCATGGTGTTGTACACTCCTTTTACTGAGTCACAGCATACTCCTCTGCTTTCTGCCCCAGACTGTGCTTGTGCCAACATGTTGATTTTGCTGGTAAAATACATTCAGACTGTTTTGAAACAAATGCTTGTTAACATTGTTCAGGATGAGAGTGTTGTGAGTGCTGTTTCAGGCTTGATAAAGATCATGTCCCTTCCATTTAACTCAGGCATTGAATTTGAGCAAATCAAAAGACCGCTTTGATGTTTGCCTTGTAATTAAATTTGGTCACTTCCTTTTGAAGTACTGAGCTTGTAGACATACTGTAGCAAAGGTCTCACAGAACCAGATGGCTAATCTGTGTTAATCAGTACAGATTTTCTGGTGCTATAGTGTTTTACACCAGTTGAGGCATTGTACTCTGTGTTTATGTTATTCACTTCCTCCACACAGGCTGTATGTTGTCACTCCACTCTCATTTAACTCAACTGAGTCATGTTGTCTTCTGGCATTTATCCTGCACATTACAGGCCTTATCCAGGTGTTATCCAGGCACATTGCACTGAAGGGCCATTATTTGTCATCATTTTAATAGATTATGTAAATACTCGTTACACTGTCTTTAGAAAAAATCCTAAAGGTGTGCTATTACATATGCACACTCACTGTTACATACGATTGCATTGATATAAGCAGTTTAATTAATTAATTAATTAAATCAAGCAGTTTAATTAATTTATTTAATTTATTAATTAATAAGCTGTCTAATTTGACAGCTCTTGTACGTTTCCTTGGCTCTGCCTGGTGATATAGGACAAGAAGGCCAAGAGAGAATCAGTCCTTTGTTATAGATCAGTCAATGTACAGTGTACTCATTTTCTTTTCTCATATCAAAGAGGACTACCGTGACTTAGAGTGATAGGGAAATAGGGAAAGAGAAACAGGAACATAACTGATTCTTCAACAAAATCAAAACGTGTCTGAATTTCCTACCTTTAGGAGATCCTGGTTCTAATATATTGCTTTTTCAGTCCATTAGCTTGATTGAAAGGGGGAATCCCTCGAGAAGCCTGGAGAACGTTTGCCGCTGGGCGTACCAGCAGCAGAAGTCAGACCCCAATCACTCTGAGCACCATGATCATGCCATCTTCTTGACTAGGCAAGATTTTGGGCCTGCTGGTATGCAAGGTAATGCAGCTGACCTGGAGCAAAAGTACTGGGACTTTGGTTTTTTTGTGTGTGTGTCTAGTGCCTGACAGAAAAGGAGAAAAAAATGAGAACTGCATTGTTGTGTGACTCTGAGAGATTAAGGAATGTAGGCATTGATTCAGAAAATACCTTAAGTGCTCAACTTTAAAGATAGATTGAAACCCGATCCTGCTCAGGAAAGCAGTTTCAGTTTCCTATTCTAGCTTTAGAAAAGGCCCATATGGACAGCCTAAGCATGTACTTGTTACTGAGCTGTGGAGAGAAAGTACTCACTCTGTTTTGTTTTACATACTTTTTTTAAAAGCAAGTAGTCCTTGCCATCTATATCTAACTGCAACAGATTACATTTCTTACCTTATAGTAAGTAAATAGCTGTTTGCTTTCTTCAGACAAATATATTTTTGCATGTGCATGCAGGGAGCACAAGGAATTCTCAATGCACTTTACATTCAACTTTGCTTTAATTTTATTGCATCATTCACAGTAGATTTTTTCTTATAACTAGTTTTTCAGCTCATCTGATATTTGCATTAGTCCTTATCATTCAAGGAACTAATGATAATGGAAAGTAAATTCACAAAGCATGATTTATGTCAGTACAGAAAAACGGGAGTCTGGGTAAGACTCTTGAAGTGTTACTACTCTGTGCAGCATTGCAGACTAGTCCCCTTTTTTATTTCTTTGGTTCTCATGTAGTTACATTCAGAATATGCACCCTATAATCATTTATCCAGACCAAAGTAACGCTCATGTCTTATGCTGTGGTCCGTGGTAGGACTGAGGGTTCCTCTTAGCAGAAGCATTGTGGTTTTGTGCGCTTCTTATTTCTGCTTGCAGGTGGAAAAAAGGGACTAGACAACAGAGCAGTATCTGAAACAAAGCTGTCCAAGTAAATGTAATGGCCTTCACTGCAATAAATCTAGTACTATACGGTCAAAAATGTCCTCTGTCTTCCATGTCGCAGTTTCCTCAAGCACACTGCTTCCCCTCTGAATGTTCTCTATATCTGTCGCTAGAAAGATAAAATCCTTTAGCTCTTCCTGGTACTTGATCCACACGCCCAGCTCCTGTGCTGCTCTGCAAATGGTTCTTTGGCTTCATTCTCTCTGTCAGTCACCATAGTCTCTTCCAGTGCTATGCCCAGTTTCTTTGCCTTTGACACAAATTCTGCAACTTGTCTTGGAAGAAAAGCCCCCCATTCATTATCCAGTCATGGAAAAGCAGTGTAAGGTATGTGGTTTAGCATAGAATCAGTAGTACATTCAGGTCTACTGTCCGGAGTTTACCAGTTTTTGCTGAACAAGATAAGAGTGACCTGCTTTTAGTCAGAAATACTCTTTATCCAGAAAGCTTTTCAGATTTTATGCTGGTGAACTCTTACTGGTTGAGGCATGAATCTGCTTCTCCACATAGCTTCTTGAAAAATGTGCTGTGTTCTGGCCATGCAGGTAGAGATTTCTTAGATGTCTGTGTTTGGTTCCTTCATCTTTCAGCATGAGGCAGGAGTGCTGAGTCCTCATTCATGTCTAGACTGGTGTTCCAGGATGAGATGTTAGGCATCTTCAGAAAGATTTCTGCTTTTGCTGAGGACAAGGCATGTAATATGTACCAAGCAGTGTTTAGATGATGGTATTAATATAAACTCATGCAAACAAATGAACAAAAACCAACTTATTTCTCTATTTTTTAACTGAATGGGAATCTTCTGCATGTTTTTTATGAGAGCATAAGTGCCTGAACTAATCCAGATGTATGCAGAATCAAACCTAGTTTGTCAGAGCCATTAACACTGACAGAAATTGCAAAGACAGGAGAAATTGACAATCAAAGGAACAGAATCCTTGGTTCATCTCTGGTAGTAAATTTACTGCGGTGTCAAGTGGAACGGGATATCCAGAGAAGCTATGGATACCCCATCCCTGAAGATGCTTAAGGCCAGGATGGATGGGACCCTGGGCAGCCTGATCTGGTGGGTAGCAGCCAGCTGGGTGTTGGAACTGAGTGGGCTTTAATTTCTCTTCCAACTCAAGCCATTCTATGATTCTGTGAAATGTAATGGGTAAAGCAGTCAGACGTGATTTCTCTCAATAGGATATGCTCCTGTTACTGGCATGTGTCACCCGGTCCGAAGCTGTACTCTCAACCATGAGGATGGGTTTTCATCAGCTTTTGTTGTTGCTCATGAAACTGGTCACGTGTAAGTCTAACATAAAATTAGATTGACAACAAAATATGGTGCTGCATCTCCTTTTTACTTAAAGTAATTTACTTTTAATGGCTATATGACAGCCATCCAAATTATACTATTATCTTCTTAGAATGCATCAGTGATTTTAGCAATGAATAAGTGAGCGGGGGAAGAAGACAAGGGAAAGAGAGAGGAGGAATTCATTTTCTTTAGGGTGAAAGTGAGATAATTAAAAAAGAAACCTGGAAAACCCAGGCACTGGAGACAGTGGCTTACCAAGCACCTTTAAAATTCCTTCTTCTCATTGACTGAAAGTGCCGATTTGGTCATTTGACTCTTCTTGAGAAGTGATAAAATGTTAGGCTGAGAAGGATTGATTAAGGAAAGATCTCTGTCAGCTGCTGGATGAATTAATGCCGTCTTTAAGTAGCGCGGGGTTCTTGTTCCGCTCAGTGGGCTTTGTTGTTGTTTTGTTTCTGCCAGAGTAACATAGGAGGAATTTAGCCAAATTTGAGATGACCACATCACTTGCACAGTAAGCTGCACCAGATGTACACTTTTGGAAATTTAATATGCTAGCCTGATTAGCTCTTTGGATGTACAGCATTACAACCATGTTATCTCTATGTATACATAGATGCTATTGATAAGTGCCAATATTCTTTTGATAAGTGAGTGTACTATCATGAACAATTAAATGTCTGAATGAAATGCTCCATGGTGAGCAGAATTGCTGTTTTCTGTTATCCAAAGTAGAAATCATCATCTCATTAGTTAGTTTCTGAAGAGTATTTAGAGTCCTTATGTTTTGACATCAAAGATCTGTTTAAAATGCAGAGAACAATTTCATCTTGAATGACTATATTTGCATGAGAAACTGTTTTCTTTACAGCTGTTTTACTAGTTGAAAAGTAGAAACTGCTGAGGCTCTGATGTCAATTCTTTGTTTCAGGCTGGGAATGGAGCACGATGGGCAAGGGAACAGATGTGGGGATGAGACAGCAATGGGGAGTGTTATGGCTCCCTTGGTGCAGGCTGCCTTTCATCGTTACCACTGGTCCAGATGCAGTGGCCAAGAACTCAAAAGATATATACAGTAAGAACTTGTTAGCACTCATCGATGGTTGTTTTACTAAAGGAAACAGAAGTCTTTGCAGTTCCCTGAGTTGTGGGGACAATGGGCTGCCCACTGTTAGAGAGCAAATAGGAGAAACAATCCCAGAAGGCAGACACGTGTCATAAATTGAACCCTTGTCTGTGGAAGTCCCTTTTATAAACACGGTGGTACTGGGGCTTCAGAAATAGCAAGGAATGGGATCCTCTTGTGTAGGCTGCTCTCTCCTTCCAAACAGATATTCAGTATACAGAAATATTCCAGTAGGCTTCCCTGTCCCTCACTGCGACAGCAGTGTGGCAGAGGTACCTCCGTTTCTGACTTTCTCCGGTAGTACAGTCATGACCTTTGTTGCCATGTATCTGTATTAGAAAAGCAAAATCAGGAACAGTGCATCCTCACCTGCAGTTTTACACAACACTCACTGCATCTTCTGGAAATAGTACTGGGTGACTCTCTGACAGACTTTATGTCAGGTAGCTGGTGTTTTTCCTAGATTTTCTATTTCTGTACAAGTTGTGCTGTGAAACTGGGAAGATGAAGCCCTAAGCTGTGAAAGAGAGCTAGCAGAAGTTGTGGAAAAGAGAAAATGCATGTGACTGAATTAGGGAGAAAAGGGGAACAGGGAGCATAGGAGTGATGTCTACCTGTAGGTATGTACATAGTCTCCCATGTAAATGCTTCCTCATCCAGTTCTTACTTTTCCTTTATTGGAAATAGCTAGTTTTGCAAGTCAAAACTGAGTGAAAACTTAATAAATTGACCCACTATGGCCTGGATTTCAGTGAGAAGGAATCCCATTAATAACCTAAAGCATAAAATAGTAATTTATCAAGACCTTAGAGCTTAAAATGGAATTTATCCTTGTGTAGGAAGAGCAGCCCACCAAGAGTTTAACAGGAATGAGTAAAAAGCAGGCCTTATTCATGCCCTTTGCATAAGCTGTGTTTCATATGCTGTAGATTTCAGGTAAGAGGGCCTGTTCCCATATTACTGTACTAATTCAAAGCCCCATGTAGTCAGTGGAAAGGCTCTCTATGACCGCAGAAGGTGTTGTGTTAGTCCTTATACTAGGATTCATGTTATAGTTTGAAGCACACTGAAATGTTGCCCTTTGGTACTGAGAATTGGTGTTTGTTTTCTGCCTCTGGTGACAGGAAAACAAAGTGCAAATTTTACGTGTACAACTAGATCAGGGAAGGGTGGAAGGTGCTTCTCCTCAGTCTCCAGCAAATACAGGGATTTTGCTGTAGGAGCTTCCCATCCAGTACTCAGTCACATTGCACTGGGCAATATTCCTACAGAAGGGACCGTCTGTGCTTCAGGGAACAATAACAGGTTTAAGAAAATGAGTATTGTCAATATTGACATCTCAGAATAAAGAGTTTGATCATACTGATAAAAAAAAAACAGTTACTACATTTCCTCATTATCTTTTTCTGTGCATCTTTCCACAGTTCTTACGACTGTCTTCTTGACGACCCTTTTGATCTTGATTGGCCCAAGCTCCCTGAACTTCCAGGCATCAATTATTCCATGGATGAACAGTGCCGCTTTGATTTTGGTGTTGGCTATAAAATGTGCACAGCGGTATGTCCAAGGCTGTCATTGCAAAGACAAACATTCGTTTCAGCAAGTTGGTGTTTGGCCTTATTTAATAGCTGCAACATACTCATTTTCTCACAGTTAAAGAGCAGTTAATGGAGTAATTTAAAAAGATATGTAAAGAAGGAGAGAGATATTTGTGGGTGAAATCCAGTCATCTGAGTCATTTGGTTTAATGGTCAAGAGGACAGCAGCGTGGTCTACATGACACAGACTTGTGGCAGCAAGCCTATGATCCCAAGGAAGAAGGGGAAAAAAAAAATCTTTCTCCCACTTCTGGGCATCTCCTCCTTCCTTCTTCTCATCAGTTCAGGACCAGGGGATGTGGGGAATAATCATTGCCCTTTTCTGTCTGAAGATACTTGACTTATTGGTGCCTGTGTTAGATTAACTGACTGGTTGGTTTGAATCCTTACCCAGAAAGTATCAATAATCTAATGTTGTATTTCATCTCATAAATGTCCTGCATTTCAGTTCCGAACCTTTGACCCGTGCAAGCAGTTGTGGTGTAGCCATCCAGATAACCCATATTTCTGTAAGACTAAGAAAGGACCTCCACTTGATGGGACAGAATGTGCCCCTGGAAAAGTGAGTATTGCGTTTCCACTATGTGTTAAAAAGAAACACAATAATTTGCCTTAATTTGGGTCAAAAAGCACACAGGAAAATAGACAATTGAACAGCATCCCCCAGGTGACATCAAAGAAAGGAAAAAGAGAGAGCTGTGCTTTCCCACTTTGTGTTCTTTGAAATGTACAAGTTGGTTGTTATATGAGCTAAATTTTGGGTTTTAAAATCGTAGGTGAGGTGTAGGTCACTCTCATCTTCTTTTGTGGCCTTTTTGTTAATTTTTTTTGTTGTTGTTTTTTAAACATTATTCTCTCATCTGCAAACTGTCCTTAAAGTGTCATTAAGAATCCATGGTAGCAGATGATGGGATCACTGTAGGATGGGAGTGCATAGCCCCAAACTCTTCTTAGTACTTGTGGTCCAGACATCCTGTGGCTGAATGTTTGTGTAGGCTTAGGATTAGCTCTTTAATTTTGTCTTTTAACATCCCCATTAGAGAATGTCCTGCTGCTAATTCATTTTTGATTATACAATTATACTCAAGTAAATGTTTGTTTAACAAATTCCATATATTTTGAGCTACAGGAGAGCCACTTATAATGTCTGGAAATGCCCTAGCCAGTAGCCAAAAAACTTGCTGATGAGTGACTAGCCTGCTGTTGCAGCTTGTTTGTGTGAATATGATGTTTGGCCAGTATGAGGAAAAAAAGAAAAAAAAAGCTACTCATCTTCAGCAAGAACCTTATCCTGTGATGCAGTATTCAGAACATAAAAATTCCTTTCAAAAAGGGTAGGAACTAGGATTCATATGAGACAAAGGATTACTAAAATGAAGTTGAAAGAACATTAGAACATGTTGATCTTCGTGTTTCTGCCCACGGAAGGATACATGCTCAGATGTGGCACTGCTGCTTATCCATGGAGTAGGCAGCCATGAAAGAGAGGGATTGGGCACTCCTGGCCCCAGAGTGCAGAGACCCTCTTTGCTCCATGAACTCACCTCTATGCACTTTTAAACTTACTGTGATTCTATGTTTGGTTTTATTTTATTTCTGCTCTCCTCTGCTTTCCATGCCTGTTTTCTCTCAGTGGTGCTATAAAGGTCACTGCATGTGGAAGAATGCTAACCAGCTGAAGCAGGATGGCAACTGGGGACCCTGGACAAAATTTGGCTCCTGCTCACGAACCTGTGGAACTGGAGTTCGCTTCCGAACGCGCCAGTGCAACAATCCAATGTAGGTCTTCTGCCTTGGTGGTAGTTTCAGTCAACTGGTTAGCATTACAGATGTCGGCTGAAATGGCATTTATGTTTTGAGATGGAGTCTCCTAAATTTCACATTGTGTTCAAGCCCCTTTTGCAGGGAGCCAGGATCATTTTTAATGAATCCAGTAGCTTCCAGAGGAAAGCCTCTGGAAAACCATCCTATAAAGAGTTTAACTGATGTGTAAGAGAGTGAAGAGAACATAGAGTGCAAGCTCAACAAGCTTTGGGATAAACTATTAGATGATCTCCAGTTGTAAATCAACTGTTGGCAGCATAGATGTGTATATGTATTGCTTCTGCATGTCAGCATATGCCTGTGGGATGTTTGAGCAAGCACGGAGGTTACATTGCAAGTGTGTATCTGTGCAGGGTAACTGCTCTGTTTCCAGTTCTGTCAGTTTACACTCCTTTTTTGTAAAACTGCCTCTTTAGAATTGTGAAATTTCACTTAAGATTGATGTCAAATTCATAGACCCAAAGTCTTGAGGGTTTTATAATCTCTCAAATGTTTTCTTTTCATAGGCCAATTAATGGAGGTGAAGACTGTGCTGGTGTCAATTTTGAGTTTCAGCTCTGCAATACGGAAGAGTGTCCAAAGCACTTTGAGGACTTCAGAGCACAGCAATGTCAGCAACGCAATTCCCACTTTGAGTATCAGAGCAGCAAACACCACTGGCTGCCATATGAACACCCCGACCGTAAGTTCTGTTATTTGCATTTATTACAAGTCAGTGCTGGAATCTCACAAATCTTATGGGGGGGTCTTGTTCCGAACATTTGCCATGTAGAGATTACAGTCTGAGAACAAGTGTAGGTGTGACTAAAAAACAGGAGAACAGGATGGCCCAGGGAAAAGGAGCAGCTGCAGTGTGAGACAGCTGTAATTTCCCCAACCTTAGTGCAGCTGGCTTCCTCTAACTTTTATCCCCTTCCTATTGAGAACAGGTTGTAGCAAGAGGCATAGAGGCTCTCAGCTCCTGATGGAATAGCTGGTGGGTGCTCATAGCAATTAATGCACTGCACTCTGCAGCTCTGGCTCTGCTGTTGGGGCCAAGTGTGGAAAGCTGCTGCTCACATCCTGAAGGACTCTTCTTGCCCTCTCTCCTGTACAGCTGTTCATCTATATGAGTGCAAAGTGTTAATGCTCGATGAGGACTGCTGCTAGGAAGTTGCACTGGAAGTTGTAATAGTGTGTTTCTAACAGTGCTACTTGAGAAGTCCTTTTTAGTATTTTCCCACTCTTAGATAGGTCTGTCTACCTGAGCCTGACTCTTCACTCCTAGTGTTAATATAACCCAGCAGCTATGTTGATTAAAAAGGACAGCTTCAAGCATAAAGATTCGTTGCTCGCTTAAAGGGGTTTCAGAGCTACTTTGAGTTGCTGGTATTTTTTTCCTTAGGCATCTCCTTTGAAACTCGTTATTTGCATGGCTGGGGGGGTCAGATTCAGGTACTGATAAGGAAATATTTGTTCAGCTGGGATTTTCCAAAAAGGCTAAAGAAATTTGATGGTCCAAGTCCTCTGTTCTTTCATGTGATATGATTTCCTATACTCAGCACTGTTGCAACAGAATCAAAGTGAAAGCTACTTGAAGAATAGTGGGGAACCGAGTTCTAGGAGCCTCTTTGGAAGCAAACTGATTTCTGTGAGAGTATCTGTGATAGTGGTAGGCCCGTAATTGACAAAACAGCAATTAGTTGCTTTTTCCCCCCTAGGTGTCTACTTAAGATCCTTTCTCTCTCTGTAATATTCTCTTTATGCCTTTAGTGAGATGTTTTTCTGAAGCACATCTGGATTGCTTTTAACTTATGCGGATACTTCTGTTTCCCTGCTGCGCAGCTAATAAGAGATGCCACCTGTACTGCCAGTCCAAAGAAACAGGAGATGTTGCATATATGAAACAACTGGCACATGATGGGACTCGCTGTTCCTATAAAGATCCCTACAGCATTTGTGTTCGTGGAGAATGTGTGGTGAGTGACAGCTTCCTAAGGTCATTGCTGAGTTTGGACTGTACTGTGTTAAATAACTGTTTAGCAGCAATCAGAAAAACTGTAGATAGGGCAGATATAGACTTTGCAGCTGTTTTGAAATATTTGCAGCATCATATTCCTCATAGTTACTTCAGAATTAAATTAAATTAGAGCAATGACACAGGTCTGTTCTATGGAAACACTATTTTTCTTCAACTGATAATTTCATTTGCCATTTTTGCACTTAGCTTTGCATTTAAAAGGATTTGTATCTATTTTTCTGTCTTTTCCATCTTTCCTAGTCTTGACGTACAGTGGATGTAATCTGAGAATCAATTCCTGTTTCTCACCTGGCAACCATTACCCAGCAACAGGCTTTCAAGTAATTTGTGCTTAAATGAAATAGATCAGTGTTGGGTGGCAATTTCCTCTATGCATTGATTCTGAGATTGCTTCTCTCTACAACTAAACCTTACAGCCTATGATAAAGCCGTGTTTCTTTTTGCTCTTCATTCTACAGAAAGTGGGTTGTGACAAGGAAATTGGTTCCAATAAGGCTGAAGATAAGTGTGGTGTCTGTGGTGGAGATAACTCCCATTGCCGAACTGTGAAAGGAACCTTTACCCGCACTCCCAAAAAGCTTGGTAGGAATAGCATTTTCATGCATTTGAATATAGTTTCTGTTATTTCTGGTGTTTCTGTCGTGCTTATTGTTTTTGAAGACTGATCAGAAATGCAGTTTACTTCAAGGTAGCAAAACAAGAATTTCAGCTTGATGTGTCAAAATAGTTAAGTGCTTGATAAAGAAATGAAATCCCTTAAAACACTGTAATGTTTCTGTCTTTTGAAGGACCTATTAGAAGCAAGCTTGATTTGTACAGTGTATCTAGAAATACTCCCCAGGCAGAGCATGTTTAGTTCTTTGTAAATGTTGAAGCCCACAGACAGTGTTTGTGCTAAATGGGGATACACTGAGTTCTGCCAAAAAAATGAACTGTTGTCCTAACAGTGAAATTCAGAAGAAATTGAGGTGCTTCGCCTGATGCTAAGTATAGCATGCCTTTTTCTGTAGGAGGACTAGAAGAAATATTTTTCCTCCCTTTGAAGTTTAAGCTTTTCCTAAGTTTTTCTTCTCAAACCTAAACTCAAGAGTCGTAAGCGAAGTCTGAACTTCTTTTCATATGAACATGTGGATCCTCATGTCAAATCAGTCTTGTCACAAATTACAGCCTTTCAGTCAAATAAATGAAAAATAAATTCAACGTAATTCTGAACCAAAGACAGAAACATTGTGGCAGAAACCCTCATTTCTCTTAAATTGTGCAAATTACATCCTGTGAAACATATGATGGCATTAACCTGGTTAAAGTTTTCAGACTGGACTGGGGTACTCTATAACACATCTCTTATCGATAATAATTTAAGACCCCTTGGACTGGGAGCAGCTATTTCAGGGATATTTGTTTGATAGAACGAAATGTTTTAAGATAGAGTGGAGAAAGACTTAGGGACAGACAATGTGAGTATCTGCGCTAACAGTTTAGAAACTGGTAATTGCTGCCATGAAGCAAGCTTTGTTGCATCATCAGTAATTACATTTGGACAGTAAGTGAGTAACCAAACTAAACTTGGACAAAGATAAAGTTAACGTGCAAATGGAAATAAAATATGTAAAATATTCTGCTGAAAATATGTATTAATTACAAACCAACTGGAGAAGTTTACTGCTTGTAGCTGTAAGAGCCATTAGAGAATCTTTCTTAGATTAAAGCAACTGGTGGATTAGACATGAAATTATGCGAGAACTACCATGATGTGGGGAGTTATGGAATTAAGACTATAATTTGCGCCTCTTATATAGGCCTGTGTGTTTTTTGAGCTGGCAGTTGCTGTGTTCTTCTGAAAACAAACAGAAAAAAAACCAAACTGTAATCAGCAGAAATTAGTGCTCAGCCTTCTAAGCATATTTCTCATCTTTTTCACTAAAAGAAAATGATTGTATTTTTGGGGGCAGGGGGAATATTCATGTCACAATTCTGGATCCAGTCCAGTAAGAGTATTTTTCTGGTGCATCTGGTTTCTATATTCTATAGCAGCGGTTTGCAGCTTACAGCTTGCAGTTGATGTACAACGTAAGCTTGTGATTTGGCTTACTCCCTAGGAGATAACAGGGCAAATGAGAGGTCAGCAGAGGGCAAAATACACTAACTCCATCCTGTTCTGGTTCAGTATTTTTGCCTGGGAGCCACTGAGTAACTACATTGTCTTACGGGGTGACAGCATGCTACTGGGTGTATTCACAGTGTTCTCAATGTTTGGAAACCGCTACAGTTCTATGTGATAGAGAATACTAGAAATATAGTTCAGGAAATACTGCTATTAATCAGCCACTTCCAAATGTTAATGAAAGTGTTTATGAAATGTTTATTGTTTTACAGTATCTGTGGCAGTCTAGTCATTAAAAAGACTAATTGACCTCTTCCAACAGGAAAACATTTAAGCAAGAGGTGCCAAAAAGAATTCAAGTTTCTGGAAAATGAAATCTGCAAGTATCCAACTTAAAATCACCTATTGAATTTTCACTGGTCTAACTTTCATTGACTATTAAAATTTGCTAGATGTGTCTAATGCTGCTTTAAGTGCATTTGAACACATAATGTAAATTATACTTTATATTTGTTAAGACCATCTGGCTGACAATATAGTCAATGAAATAACAAGACTTGGCTCCCATAACACTAATTATAGACGTTCTATTTAAGGGAAGACAAGAGGAGCATTTACATTGCCCAAAGGAGCTCGCAATATTTCCCTTTCTGAAACAAAGGAGTCTAAAAATACTCTGGGTAAGTTCAAGTGCTTGCAGAAAGAGGCATCCATGGCAACTGGAGAGTTCTTGCTGCAGTTCTCATCTCCAACAAGGCACTGACACATAACACCAAATCAGGCAAAAGCGTTGTGTTTCATATGCTTAAAAGATGGTCAGTAAAAGGATCATCAAATGCTGTTTTTGCAGATGCTCATCAGCCAAGTCTATGACATTACGCATATGTGGCTCTTCATTCTTTAAAAATGGATCCAAGGAGATTTGTCATAACTAAATATGCAGGCATTAAAGGGAAAATAGAGAAATATGAAAGTGCCATACACTCAGAGTTTTGCATCCTTACATCAAATTAATTAAATTCACTTCAGAGCTTGTGAAGCTCTTTTTTAAAACTTGCAATAGAAGTGACTGCTGACAGATTCTCAAGATGGATTTTAGTATTCCTAAATGACAGTACTACATACTGAACATTGCACTAATTATTTAGACTGATAAATAATTGAAATTTAAAATAGGAATTGTTGTATTTGGGAACAGCTTTTTATTCTTAACCATATAGAGTTGAATTCAGCCCTTTCATTTCAACAGTAATACTTGAATTAATACATTTTACATTTGTAGTTTTAAATTGTTTGGATTAACTTCCATGTAAACAGCCCTTCCTTATGTGTAGTGACAATACAATCTACTACATCCACCTTTCTCCAGAATCGTTGTAAACAGACACACTGAAGAGATATATGTGTAACAGTACAGTAAATAAATTCAAATCCTACAGCCTGGCTGATGGGTGATTTGGAAAAAAATAATCAAGAAGAATGGTTTTTCTCCCTTGTATACTCAGAAACATTGGAAACGTTTTTTTTTGCCTGAATTGTTAATTAATGTGGCCTATAGCAGTATAGCTAATCAAGAGACAAATAGATTTGTAACTGGTTTCTCTTTACTCCTGGAAAGAGGAAAAACACAAGGAGGTCCTGTCAAATATGTTACAAAGCTATTTGATCAGTTTCTTTCTGTCACTGCTTCTCAGTTGGTGGATGCCCTCTTCTGCAAGTAGAAGCTGGATAATGTAGAGTGCTCCTAACCATGGCTATTACTTTTTATTTCCTCCTCTGCTTTCTCCATTGACTACTACACATGCCAAAGGGTACCTTAAGATGTTTGACATTCCTCCTGGTGCTCGACATGTGTTTATCCAAGAAGACGAGGCTTCTCCTCATTTTCTTGGTAAGTTCCTCCCTCAGGTTTGGCTTTGAGGCATGATGAAAAGCATGGAGCAGTCATGCAGAAGAACCTGAGAAATGAGAACCAAACTAAAGTAGTAAAGGTAAATTTCTGCATTCAGAATTGCATGTTACAGACTGACGGTGTAAGCTTAGCAATCAAATTTACTTCTCATATGAATTCCTCAAAATATTAGACTGATCCCAATTTGCATGTTTACTAATAAAAGACTCTTATCACTCTTATTTAAATGTCACTGCCAAGGCAAAAAGGATGCATTCTAATATGTGAATTCAGTATCTTCAATTCAGTATCTTTAATAATCTTATTTGCTGCAGATTGCAAACAACAGCTTTTTTAATGAAAAGAAGGTTGGGAAACGTGATATATTTTCAATCCCTTTCATTTTGGATTTTTCTTTTGTAGGAAAGATCATATTGTTGTTGTTATACCAGTTTGTATTTTGCTACTTATCACTTTCTTATGCTTAAGGATTTTTAGCTTACACTGGAGGGGTGAGGTCTTCCATTGATTTTGACATACATTTAATCAGTTCTTTATGTGCTAGGGCAGTGTTTGAATTGTAAACTCTACAGGCAGAGTTAAATCAGTTATTAACAAATAAGTAATAGATAAAGAAAGTTAAGAAGAAAACAAATGGAGGAAATAGTTTGGGCTGTGATAATGTCAGAGAGAAAAACTCTTGGCTTTTGAGGTTTGAGAACTTTGATTTGGACCAAGCACAATGTGATAGTACCCCTGAGAGAATAGCTTTGTTTTGGCAGTAAGTGGTTTCATCACATTTCTAACTAGGTACGCTGCAAAACTCCTGCATTTTGCTACTAGGAGCATGTAAGATGTTGGCATATTTTTAAATCATGTTTTATGGTGATTTAGAAAAAGATGTACAAAATTAAAAATGAGAGTCACTCTCTAGGTTTCTGATTTATCTGCTTGTAATCCAACCCCGACACTACCTGATTTTCAAAATGTGTTGCAGGAACTCCAAACAGTCAGTTTCCCAGGGGTTTGAGTGCCTTGACTCTTTGCTTATTGATTTTAGCATCTGGTACATACATACGTATGCCAAAGAAACTGAAGTCTGGAAAAAACGTGTCACTTTTATAATCCGAGGAACATAAGAAATGCATTTGTAGTCTGCTGAGATGTCCGTTATACTGGTGGGCATTCCCAGTAGTGTTGGGTTCAATCTTATGAAAACAAGGAGGACAGGAGAATCTGAAGATTTGACCTGAGTTTCTTGCTTTTTGGGAACCCAGTTGGGAAGCCAATATGGAAAACATGCGTATTACATGTAAAGAGGTACTTTCTGTACCTAATTCATATGGATAAGGAGGTGCAAAATTGAATTAAGTAAGCAGATGTACCTACCGTCAGACTGGAATTTGGAGGCTACGTGAGATGGCCTTGGAGGGCCTTTTTCTGAGCTCATGCATCTACAGCACTTAACAGTGGGGTTTGTTCAAGAGACTTTCTGTAATATCTCCTCTCAAGTTTCACATAAGCTCCATGATTGCAGATGATA
The DNA here is from genome assembly GCA_024606505.1 of Aquila spilogaster. Taxonomy (NCBI): domain Eukaryota; kingdom Metazoa; phylum Chordata; class Aves; order Accipitriformes; family Accipitridae; genus Aquila; species Aquila spilogaster. Next base: position 21,760 of record JANHGO010005150.1, read on the forward strand.
TGGTGAGGGGCACGACTGTCACTCTTTTCAATCCTTTCAGCAATTAAGAACCAGGCTACAGGACACTATATTCTGAATGGAAAAGGGGAGGAGGCCAGATCACGATCTTTCATCGACCTGGGCGTGGAATGGGAATACAATATAGAAGACGACATAGAAACTCTGCACACTGATGGGCCTTTGCATGATGCAGTGGTTGTCCTGGTAGGTTGCATGTCAAGCAGTGGGAGCACAGTGGTTTTGTCTTTTACGGAAGTGCATGGCCAGCATGGAGATTGTGCCGAGATTAGACCTTGCTGTGTAATGCCTCTCTGAAAGACCTATGCAGATGAGACAGCTGACAGGCTGAAGCTATTTTCTCACTAGCTGTTACTCTCCTTGGTAAAATGCTGCCTGTTCATGCAGCAGTAATGTGCCAATACTATGTGCTCAGATGTCAGTGGGACACTTCGGACAAAAACAGGCATTGCATGTCAAATACTATTTGCTCTCTTGCCAAGTAGATCATTGGGCCACAGCATCATTTCACTCTAGATAATGGTGTTCTACTTGGCCAGCTTATAATGCTAGCCTTAGAAAGGCATCTCATTTTAAACAGCTCTGTTGATCTTACTATTGTTAGTTGTAGCTGAAGATAAAGAAGAAAACCTTTTTTTCCCAATTAGTTAACCAGCAGTTTGCACATTTCCCTAAGAGCCTGTAGTTTCTTTACTCTGCAACAGAATAAATAATAGCTCTGGTTTTCTACCACTGTTTGCATTTGATTATTAATAGATCATTCCTCGGGAGAATGACACAAGATCTAGCCTGACTTACAAGTACATCATTCACGAGGATTCAGTACCAACTATCAACAGCAACAACGTCTTACAGGAGGAAATAGATACTTTTGAGTGGGCGTTGAAAAGTTGGTCACAGTGCTCCAAACCCTGTGGTGGAGGTAAACAGATGATGTAGCACCCTCTAGTAATAAATGACAAATTACCAGAAGTGGAAGAGTAAAAGGTGGGGGGAAGTAAATGCTTTAGAAATCTTGGGCTTCCATTTTAGAAGCAATTTGTTATTTTGGGTGCCCAAGCTTAAAATATCTTAAGTGTCTGATTATTCAAAAGTGTCACGTTTCCAGCCTAGAAAGAAAAAGTTCTTTTTAGGTGTTAGATTTAGCACCCAAGGTCACTTTGGAAGTATGCACTCAGCCATTTTTTGCTACTGACTGTTAACTTTGCTTACAGTATGTTATTCCTATGCAAATAACGGGTAATGTAAATTTCTAATTAACTGTAACTCCTATGTATTGCAGTTGAGCAAGTAATTTGTTTGGGTAGCAAGAATGCTAAAATGTGACCTGGGACTTGAGTTCATTCCCTGGTTAGTAAGTGACCTGCTGCTTCATGTTAAGGAGGTAATTTCTCCCCTCTCTGTACCGTGATGTGTGTGTGCAGTGCAGAGATGAAAAGGTCTTAGGAGTCCCTTCTGGCCTTATAAACCTACCATAGTGCCATGTTTTAAACAACATCCAGAGAGCACTCTGCAACAATATTATGCCTGACAACAGAACAAATTGTGAGCGTGTTTTAATACTTTGTAAATACGTGTCATGTAAAACCACTTAATAGTACTTGAAAGTTACATTTAAACAAAAAAATTTCTAACAAGAGTCTGTTTTTTCTAATTTTTCTGAAATATTTTCCAGGGTTCCAATATACCAAATATGGGTGCCGCAGGAAAAGTGATAACAAAATGGTTCATCGCAGCTTCTGTGAAGCCAGCAAAAAGCCAAAGCCCATTCG
>JANHGO010005151.1:0-23547 GCA_024606505.1 Aquila spilogaster
CGATACTTCTTCTCCTGGTGATGTTTCAAACTTTTTACCTTCAGGCCAGTCCATGATCACCTCTAGGATTCCTGGACAACTGAGGTTCCCCATTCGAGCTTGTTGTGTAATGAGCTTGTCTTGTCTATACTTACCTGTCATATTGCTTGTCCTCATTTAAAAATTGATAATGAAGGTAGTTGTTACTAATTTTCTAGGAATAGTCTTGAGAGTGCTTCAGAGGCCTCCAAATGCTTTTTCTGTAGGTACAAATTAAATCAAAATCAGGTACAAATCACTTCAGAAATGCAAAATGACCTGAACTACTGAGGTCTATGCAGAAATAACAGAAGTAACTTCATCCACAGAGTTCATGTGCAGCATGCTTGTTGCATGTACGTTTTTGGTATGGCCCTTAACCAGGGACAGCATGACTGGATTGCTTGGGCTGAATATAATTTTAGGCTATTCTTGTCTGTAATGATGTAGTCAGAGTAGCTGCAGATTTCCAAGGCCCCGTGCAGATCTGTTTTATAGTGGAACAGGTTTCTTCAATTTGCTCTCAGTAAAATAACCTTGTTATTCCAAAATTACAGGAGGGATTTGTTTGAATATGGCTGATGTCACTGTCTCCAAGAGCATACCAGAGTAATTTTTTCCTTCAGGTCTTCATATGTTAATTACACAGTGCCTCAGCAATTGATTACGTTGGGGCACTGTGAAGATTTATTTCCAGACTGCGATTTTAAGTATAATGCAGTTGCACTTCAGAGTTCAGTAAAGTGCTTGATATATGGGAAGAAGGAGAACCACTAATGTGTGGGTCTGCAGAGATTGCTGTTCCCTGTAGAAGATGTTAGAAATCTGTGCCTCATAAACAGCTTGCATAAAATTGTTTAATTTTGCTACTGCAAAATGAGCTGAAGAGTCTTTTTCTTACTAATCCCTGTCTATTTCAACTGTCAAATCTCTTTTCTGGAATTTGATTCTAAGCTGTAAGAACTCAAATTAATTCTTTATAAGAGATTTAATTTATTAGTCTTAATACAGTTTCTGGGTAAGTCGTAAATGTACTGAACCGCTCTGAATGCCTGACTTCTGTTAAAGTCTTTCAGTAGAAGAGTTGTAAAGATTAAGAAGATAAATCCCAAAGCACTAGCTGTAAAGAATAGCTAGGCATGACCAAAGGAAAATTAAATGGGACTGGTTTACATTGTCACACAGAGTGAATATTTTATCATGTTTCCACTTTTAGTTCTACAGCTGAGTCAAATACATCTAAATCCTAAGGACTCCAACAAATTCCTGTGTCCACCTTTTTCAAGGCACAGGGCAGCTGTACATCTAAGAGGAGGAAGTGCTTCATGTAGAGCTGTTGTTACTGTGGTCAGGTTGATATATCACCTACCTAGGGCGTAAATAGTCTTTTCATTGTATCAGCATAGTCTGTTGCTCTTTGGGCCTGTACAGTAATATTGCAAAGGGGAACCATAGGCATGTGCTATATATGGTGTCTTAGAAGACTTTCCTCCTGCTGCTTGCAAAATGAAACTGCTCCAAGATAGAATTCCCCATCATCTTGCTGCCTTCTGATACTGTATACATTCACGTGTAATATTGATTTTTTTACATACAGATGCTTTGGTGATCTATTTCTAAACCAGAGAAGGTGATACCTCAGCAGCTTTTTTAATTACCGTTTGTAGTTCAACATTTATTCAGAGCCATAAAATGTCCTTTGTCAAGGTTGGTTGTCTTCCTGACACTGGTATCTTCATGTGGCTGAAAGCCGCAAAGCTCAGAGAGAGGAGGAGCTTCCTGGAGAGTTCACAGGCAGAAAGTGAAAGTGACTTTCTTCTGACCCCATGACTTTCTGATGGATCAAACTTCTTATGGATCAAAGCCCCAATTGCTATGCATTCAACTCCAGCACTGGATTTTCACGTAAGCAGCAACATGAGTTACAGCTGATGACCATTGTCCTAAGTTGTAAAGTTGTTGTTTTTTTTTAATTTATTTTGAACTTGTTGGCAAAGTTGTACCTCCACTAGAGAAGGAACCAAGATGATTTAATTCTTCAATATCCTGAATCTAGTGCTACCTGGAGAACTGAACTGAAAATATCAGGTGCTTATGGCCAGCAACGTGCTGTGCATTTAACTCCCACGGGAGCTGACTGCAGTTTTTGCTTCCTGTTAGCTTCGTTTGGATTCATAAATCAAAAAATAAGAATTAAAAAAAAAAGCATGAGCCTATGTTTAACATTGCCATTTTCTCTGTAAGAAAGAAAATGGCATTGAAATCTGACTTAAAAAAATATATATCTGATGTTGCTGATTTTAACTGTTTTAGCTTAGGGAAACTGAGAATAGTAGGCTAAAATTTAGACCAGACAAAAAGCTCCCAAAGACCAAGGTGAAGATGTTCTATAGTTTTGAGCTTTTAGTCATGGATCACTGTTTAGTATTAAGCTTCTAAATGGAGTGCAGTAAGTTGCCCTTAGTATTTAAAAAAACAAAGAAACCCCCAAGGAGAAAGCAATTACTATAAAGCATTATTTTTTGCTTTTTTTTTTTCATTGCTAACATCTTTCAGAAACATGATGGTATTTCATAGACACATCTGGATGTGTCCCTGAGAAATGGTCACGTCAGTTCATTTCTGCCTGGTTGCCCATGTTAATGTCATGCTGTCGTCTTCATGAGAAATGAGGACAGCAGCTGATACATCTTAACGTGATGAAGCAATTAAAACTCACACGCTTGCTTGGGAGATCAAAACACCATGTATTGATTACTACCTTCCTTTATAATTTCATTTGTACTTTTAAAATGAAGTTTTGTTACTAAAACTAAATAAGCTCAGCAATTGTTTGTGCGGGTTCTCTTTTTATGATGGGCAGTTCAATTGCAAAACTCCAAGTATAGACAGCTAAGCTGCATTATTCTCATGGAGACTGTTTAAAGAGTGTTGAGAAGTGTTAGTGCTTGTGGGCAGATATTGTTGCCTGGCTGAATTTGGAGTAAGGAGGAGCGAAGGAACACAGAGCGCACAAAGCTACAGGGAAATGTAGGTGGCGGGATTCCAGGATGGGAAACCAGCAACTGCTGCAGTGCTTCCAGCCCATGGGCCTGAGAGCGTTGCCCCTCAGGAAGGTAGGTTAAGCAGTGTCGCAGGTTAAAAGCGAGATGTGCTGAAGCGAGTCAGAAATAGGCACCAAGTTTTAAACTGAAATGACTGTTTTACTGAGCTCAAGTAGCAAGTAGATCGTAGGCATCAGCAGGCAGGAAAAAGCTGTCGAAATTTTCAGATTTTTCTTCTTTGCAGTATTGGTAACATTAGACGAATTAGAGATGGTAGATCTGTTTGATTCTTTTTCACTACTTAGCATGAAAGATGGTGGACTTTCATTTTTCTTCTCTGTGTAATTTAGAGGTAGGTCAGTATGGTTAATATATAATGCTGTTTACTGGCTTCATACACACCAGTGTCTGAGAACACGCTTCCTGCAAACTTTCTGCTGTTATTTTCAGTGCAAACCGTATTGATTGATCATGGGTTGTTTAGAAGCTAATTCAGTAATTAAAGTTGTCTCTATGCGTACAACAACTGTGAATATGGAGGAAGAGGTGCCTGACTAGTCACTGCAACTCACTGCTGTCTCAGCACATTTAAATTGCTACTTGTCAGATAGGAATTTTACACCTTTTATTTTCACATATATGATGTTTGTAAATCCTGATACGTCTTCTGTTTTTAATTACCTCTGCTTTCAGTAAAAATGTATCCTAGATCTGTCTTTGCTTTCCTTAAAGATAATTACAGTACCAGTGGGGGAAAAAAATAAATCTAGATATTGACAGAATGCTATTCTGAAAGCAAATCCTACATTTTGTTATTATATGAGCAACTTTGGAATGTATTCTGCTTCTGAACCGTTTGTTCATTAAATTACCCATCGCTGAGACGTGGTAGATTAAAATGCTTACCCAAACAGCTAACCCCTTGTAGTGGGGAATGCTAGTGATTTCTAGGTGGAAGTAGATGGAATAGTCAAACTTCTCATATTTCAATTAATCATTGAGATATGCAAAGTAATTATATCAATATAAATAAATAGTGCATTGTAGTGAAGATTTTCTTACATACATATTCAGTGTTGTCTGGCTTTCTAATTGGCTGTGAAAGGATAATCCCTGTGAGAACTGTATTTACACATGATGTGGTTCTATCTGGAATACCACAGAAAATGGATGGTAACCATTCCCAGATGCAGACTTAATAGACTTTAGATACTCAGGCGTTAACTAATGGAAGGTCATTTTTGCAGGGTTCTGAGCATTTATTGAATGAGACTGTACATTGTCTCAAACTAGTCACGGGTATTCTTCATTTTATGTTATGTGACTAATTGATTGTAAACAATCACTGTGCAGTAACTGTCTTGTTACATCAACTTCTAACTGAAGTCAGTGGTAGAAGAAAGGTCTGATCATCAGAATTATGTAAAATATCATGGTTTACAGAAAAATTCAAGAATCAGTGCAGGTGATGTTTATGAAAAATACTTTCATGCTGATATGAAACTGATCTGTAGCCTGAGAACATTCAAGTTATGACCATTCAGATTATAATAAATTTAAGCATGATTATTGCATGGCAAAAGAAGGTAATGACAATGCCTTCAAATGGAATACAGGCACTATGGAGCAGTAGCAGTTACCAAAGAAGGAAAATTGGCTCACCCCTTCCACCAACTGGTGACAGCTCAAGAGGAGCGCAATTTCTATCCAGAGAGATGCTGCTAACCCTTTAGTGAGGGTGAGGAGGGGTGGATCCAGGCTCCACCCCTTCCAGTCACTCAGGTGCATTGCTTACACCTAAGCTCCCTGGCTTAGACATGCCTTCTCACCTGGTGCTCATCCATTGGTTGAGGCTGTGACCTGGCAGTTCTGCTGCAGTTACCAAGTTTGAAGAGGTTGATTACAAGCAAGAATAGATTGAATCTATGAATGCTGTGTTCTTCTGTACAAGAATGTATTTTAAAGTCGGAGCTGTAAACTAATAAAACTGTTGGACAGAATCCTAGAACTGTTGTTTTTAGTTTCTTGGTCAATCCAGACCTAATCTATACGGGAGCTGTTGTTCAGTATTTAACCCGACATCTTTGCTGTAGTAGTTATCTTCAGAAATTTCAAGTTGTTCTGTAGGGGGATTATTTTACCCCTATCTTTATATCTCTTCTGATAATAGCTGACTATTAAAGCTTCCAGACCCAGTCTTTTGTATTAATACATGTAGATCACTGTTTCTCATTAATAGTTAAATTTCATTTCTACAAAGTTGGGAATGATGACAAGAACATGGCTCCAATTTTTTTTTTTTACACTTCAGCAACTGGAAAAAAGTATTAACCATATTAGCAGGTGTTAGTAAAGTATACAAAATTATTTGATGAAGTCACAATCTTAGTTAATAATGCCACTGAACAGCTGTTACAGCTGACTGTAATTGGCAGAAGAAGGTGCTGAGATATGTTGTACTGGTAGATCAGAATTATTTCTCATTTGAAGACATAAGAATGTCTTTAATATAGTATCGGCATTGTTTACTGTTACCTTCTTGAGGAGTCTTCTTGTCTGAATCAAGTTTAACACGTCAAGTATTGGGGTTTTAAACAGAAATTAGATTGTCATGACAGAAATATGAATCCCACAAGAAACAGTCAACAGAAAGTTATGTGATTTATCTGCCTGCTGATGCCTTTCTTCATGAGATATGTTTAATATAGCTGCAATTGTGACTACTTCCAGAGATGCATTTCCATGTGAGATAAGCAGCTTGATCCAGAGCTTTACTGTGTTCCGAAGATGTGCTTATTACTTCTAGATTCTATTCTGATCTCAGACTGGTACAGCAGTAATTCCAATTTCCGGGCATGTTACTTTAGAAGAAACTTCTCTCTCTAATGTTATTCAGAAGAGTTGAAAATGAGATGGGAAATACATTTCCTTATGTAAATGCTTTTGATGTCATCTAAGAGAATACTGCAGTTCCACATGCTGCGTGTGTAAAGAAAAACACACAAAGCTGCGTTTACGTTTCGATATGTGTAGAGTTAAGACTTTAATGAAAGGTCTGAAGAAACTAGAAGTTGATTTAAAAGACAGTAAATGTAAGCTATTTTCTGTAGATGCACCTCAGGCAGAACTTGACACCTAGACAAAATCAATGCAGCGGGATTGGTATCCAAACAAATGTGGGGCAGGTCAATCAGAAATGCTTAAATTCTAAACAGTGACCTGGTGGGAAGAAGGAATTGATTCTCAGCTGATTGCTTTTTTTTCTTCAGACTGAGACAAGGTGAGAATGCAGAGATCTTAAGCCTTTAGTACTTGAGTATTCTATGGCTGAAAAGATTCATGCATGGCAAACAGGTTCTGGCATGACTGCCACACTCAGCCTACAAAATTAAACCCTGTTAGGACCTCAGTGGTTAAGAAGGTAATAGAACAAAAAGAATTGCATGCAGGTATGCTTATTCCTTTCTCCTCAATTCTAAATGCAGATTGGCAAAAATAAATTCAAAACAAGTATTTCAATTTCATCTTCATGTGTATTTGCCAGAAGTACTGGCAGGATCATTTTAATGTGCTCATACTTCTGCCCGAGAGCTCACAGAATACCTGTCTGTTGGTTTGAAAAGGTGTCTCACTTAGTGCCATAGGCTCATTTGACCTCGAGGCCAAAAATATATTGTTAAATCCATTAGCATTAGACAGAAACGGGAGAATAGTCCTTACTTCCTAGTTTATTGCCATGGGTTTTGGGGGGTGGTTGTTCATTCTTTTCACAAATTTAGTAGTTAAGATTGCTGGTGTTATTTGAAATTCAGCATTTTAATTTCAGAGTAAAAAGCTAGAGCTGAAATAAGGAAGTTAGATGGCAAATTCTTGCATCAGTTTTTGGAGTAGTGTGGAAGAGAAGGGGCTTAAGATGTGTATTTACTAATGTATGACTTTTTTTTTAATACTCCGTACCTTTTATTCACCATCCAACCTCTGTTTCCATGTGAGTGTTTCAGGCCAACAACAGCTGAAATTCATTTTAAGCTCCTGTTTGTCTTTCTGTGTTGGATGCATCAAGATCTAATTTCTTGGTTTTAAACTGAATTCTTTAAATCTACATGACATAATGTTTTGTCTTAGAATTTCCATTGTGGTGATAAAAAATTGCTTATACATTTAAGACAAATCAGCTATAATTTTCTATTTGATAAATCTAGTTTGGAAGTTGTATCATTTAAGTTAGCAGAATTACTTGCAATTTTGTTTTTTATTGTACACACATCAGTGTTCAATCTAAGATAATCTTATTACCTCACATATTCCTATTGAGACAGACTGGTATAAATGAATATTTCATCATTTTAGAGGAACTCATTTTGCACTTTTTCACTTTTCATTTTTTTTTTCTCCAGGAGGGAAGAGTGACTTCCCGTTGCGCTGGCATTAATGTAATTTTGTGGACGTGCCAGCAGGAGGAGCTTGAGTATTAAAATGTTCGTTCAGAAAAATACATCACAGAGTTATAGTAATTGCCCATAACACTCTGCTTTCTTCTGCAATGTAAACTACCATACAGCCATAAAGTAGCTTCTGTCGGCCTGACAAACTGAAGCACTGTCAGCAGCACCCATCTTGTTGGTAAATTAACCTAATTTAGTTTGAGAAAAGCTCAACCAGACAAAAAAAAAAATTATTCAGTTGAATACTTGATATTTAATAGCTGCTATATTTACGTAATGAAATATACGTATTTAACAAAAAAAACAACCCTCTGAAACCACTACGACCCCATGCTGTTTTACAAACACTAGAGAATAAACGCTGCATGGCAGTATTTTTATAAATAGTGTAAAAACAATGAATTATGATATTCATGTACTAAAAGAATGTTAATGAGCACAGCTGAAATTGAATTCATGTGATCAGAGTTCTGTATAGCAAATTAGATAGCAGTACTGAGTTTCAAAAATACTGTATCAGAGGACCACGGGGTTGGATGTCCTATTATCCTTGGTAACCAAGAATTAGTAACGTGCTAAATTAATTTTTAGAATTTTGATTTTATTGAAAAGAAAATATAGAATTAAAGATCAAGCTTGTTAGTCTTGTTATTAAAGAAGAGGAGGATGTACGCCACAGTTACTTCATGCATTTTTTTTTTAATGTAAATGACTTTCTAGTTGCCTAGGAAGACTCAGTATCATGAGCATGGTGAATTTCAATTCAGAAAAATCAATTAACTTGCTATTCTAACTATTACTTTAGACTGTTCTGCAAGGAAAGTTAGACAAGTAAAATCCTCTTTTTTTTTTTTTTTCCCTGTTATCATTTAAATTGGACACATTTTTTTCTGTACTGAATTATACCATTATTATTACTAAAGTAAATAACAGCAAATGTGTGCGCTGTAGTTCCAAAGCCAATGGTTACCAATGATACAGCTGCTCTATCTGTGGAAGTGTTCTGCTTCCTTCAAATGAATTTTCCACTCAGTCCCAGGCCTTGTTAATGTCCTTTGCCTTGCTAAGATCTCTCCCATGAGGGTGTTCAAAGTGCTTGAGTGTAGCCTGCATGTGCCTATGGCTTTTTCAGGGTTGTCTGAACTATGAGGACGATCACTGCAGGAGAAGGGAACACAGGGCAATTTTTTTAAAAGATCTGTATTTATTTAATATGTCAAGAACTGCAGAAGAGTAGTTCCTCCCTTATGGCCTTGTTAACTCACTCTGAAGATAGGTTTGTTTTTTTTTAAATTTTAAAAAATTATGAAAGTAAACTTGACTTTGTATGCTGAGTAATTTTATGGCCTAGCAGAGTTACAAAATGCAAAATTATATATTAGTGTGTATGTAAGCAGCATAATTAAAAACCATTTGAAGTGCTCTAAGAAAATGGCAAAAGTACAATGCTATCCCTTTATACTGTAGTTTTCCGAGGAGTCTATAGCCTCTGAATGTCACCTAGGTAAGCTTGAATTTTCTGTTACTGCTTGTTGTTGAACTTAATGTACTTCTCAGAGTCTTTTCAAAAAGGCTCATTCATGTAAGACTGTAGTCTGTTGTGGGTCAGAAGAGACTGAAGAATTCCCAGCAGGGATGTATTGCTAATGTACTTCATCACATAATGATACATCCATCCACAATTAGAGGATTGTTAAGTAGACTATCATCCAAGCTTATGTCTATTGTGCTTGTACTTCTATCACTTCAAAATGCTTATTCCACCATTTCCAAACTGCAGCTCAACACTTTATCTTGTAATTTGCAGTCTTCCATAAAGTATTGGAAGTTCTAACAGTTCTCATTACTGAAAGAGCCCATTTGTAAATCAAAGTTGAGACACCTGTAGAAAGAATGCAGTTCTGTGTAGCTGAAGATGTGTGCTGTAATTCTCAGTCATGTGCCAGGCTCTCATAACATCTGCTTTTTTCATGTTCAGAATTATGACAGAATAATTTGTAAATAACTTATAAAAACTAGTTACCTCTGCCTTTATTTTCTTCCTAGTGATATTCCACCTTCTGGAGAAGCAGTAAACAAAAGCAGTTGCTTGAGAGTGACTACACGCTTCCCAAAATTGTCTCGCAGCCATCAAAGAGAGCCACGAAGCCTGGAACCTCAAAGCGGTGATCTTTGACCCTTTTTCTAATTCTGAATACTGGCACTACGTACTTTAAGTTGCTCTGTGATTCCTTCGTAGCTTGTATTTATAATTTAAGCTCCTGAAGAGACTACAGCTGCATCAACTTAAATCCTGAAAAGAGACAGTCATTACTAAGGGTCATATCCTGACTAGGTACTGTGGAAGTCAGTAATCACTTTCTCAAAAAGAATCTGAGGGCTCTTCAGTAGGGCTCACTAACCTTATAAATATTTTCTTTGTTTTGTGAAGCTTCATTGCACATATTCTTCTTTGTTCTGTCCAACAAATTCCTTGTTTGTGTTGTCGTGTCTTCCTTTGCACGTGTTCATTTTTCTGGTATTGTGTCATGACAATTTTCCTTAAAAGAACAGCTATGATTATTACTACTTAGTATGTCAGAAAAATGTACGTAAAACAACCTCACTAATTTATAACCTTTTGTAAATAAGAAGACTGTTGTTTCTTTTTGTAAATTATTATTGTAAACCTATGATAAAGATTTTTTAAAAACTTGATGAAGTAAATGACAATTGAAAAATGGTACAGGTGGAAAAACAGCTTTTCTATGTTTCTAGCTAGGTATTTTCAATAGCTTTCATTTCTGGCAAGTAATTCTTTAAAATCAGAGAATGTCATAATTTCTTAGTGAAATTTCAGTCTTGATGTAAGGCTGGGTACAATATTATTAATTTCTGCAAACCACCACAAAATCAGCATGGTACAAAATAGTGTTTTCAACTCTTGGGTTATATTTTGTCATTAACTTGTCACTGTTGCCGCAGAACAGTCCTACATCATTAACTATGTGTTTCGAATTAATACTCTTCATTTGTAGAACACTTCACATGGTGATAATTAAGAATTACCTGTAACAAAAGTGCCTGTTACCAATCATCTGTCACTGAACAGAAATCTGCAGTGGTAATACTGTGAGACTAACTGAAAACAAAAAGGCAAGAATTATTACAAGTGATGGAAGTTCTGACATGGATTAACTGGAATCCAGTTCAGTATCTGTTAGCTGCTCTGCTGTAGGCAGTCAACTGTACGTTAGCTATCTTCTTATCTTCATTAAGTTTAAGCAGTGTACATCCTGATTTTCTATCAGTTGTATTTTGGTTTTCCTTTGTGTAAGAACATCTTTACTCTCTGAAGTTTTTTTTTTTTAATAATGTTAATTTAAATGTGTGTATCTTGTCATTTTAGTATCTTTTAATTTTATTCTCACATCAGTACATACTGAAATCTAACGTTACTCTGCAGAAAAAAAAAATCAAGTGGATGATTAATAACAGACTCTCTACATCAGTGCTTTATCAGACTTCTGGCAAACTGGAATTTCTGCTCTGCAAACCTGTGACCATTCTGCATTCTTTAGTCAGTTACGGTTCCAGTCATTTTCAATGTCACTTCTTGAATAGGAATTCATTACAAACAGCGAGTAGTGTTTGTGGGCTGGATCAAAATACAAAATCTGAAAGCGCAGCTTGGGAACTAGCCAATTTGTTTGTTGTTTTTTAATTAAAAGATGAATTAATGTTGGTGTCTTGTGTAACTGGAATATTTACTGAAGAAGGAAGAAAAGCGAGTAGCAAGTCAGTTAAAACCTCTCCAAACTCTTCAGTTTGATACACTGCTGGCAGGGTAAGGTTTACCTTCCATGGGAGGAAAAGCAGCTGTAATGATGGTCCCACTTTGAAACAATTCTAAATTCACTTTTCAGAAAACAGAGACTTGGTTAGTAGAAATATGACACACATCCATTAATAATGAATTGCAAGTAAATCTGAGAGAAATCATGGTTGTGGAATCCTTTGTAATGTATCTGCAATTTGAAGCTAGTTTTGTTTTCAGGTAATAATTAACAAATTAAAGGACGACTTATTCAGAAAGTTGCAAATGGTAAGAAATCTCAGTTTGCACCATCCAAATTTATTTTTTTTTTCTAGTTGCTAAGGAGGAATTTTTCTTGTCTCTACATTTGGCTCTTAAAATTATTTCACTCCTGATTGTCCTGGTTCTTTTAATTTTTGATGTCTATATGTAGATTACACAAAAATTCTAAACTTGTTTACTGTGTACAATTTGTTCTTTATTAACTTCACCTAAATTATGAATCTGCTGCTAAGATTACAGTCTGCAAACAGTGTTTGTGATACAAGATAGTGTAGTGGGTGCATTACTAATCCATTTAAATACTCATCCGTGGCTTACCTAAAATCTCAGAAGATAATTTAAATAAGTCTTTCTTCACAAGTCAGACTCCCCACCTCACTTGGATACTTCTGAAAGGTGGTACTTGCATGACTGCAAAGAGATACCTGGGAACACAAATGCACAAATTTTTAGCACCTCAGAACATTCTAAAATGCTCTGTCTTTCATAGAATTGTAACTACCTGTCACAAGTCCCACATTTTGTTTATTCGTCAAAATCAGAAATGACTGTTGATGAAAGATGGCCTGCTGGCATTAAGAATTCCAATATATTGTTTGTATAAAATAGCTACAACTGTAGCAAAGATTCTATCAACTGGGTGATAGTACCAGTTTCTCTTGTGTCACGTAATTCCATGCATGTAGCTGCCATTTCTGTAGCATGTATTTATCTTTTTTTTTTTTTTTTTTTACAAGTCTCATATATTTTCGTAATAGCTGAGTGCTCTTAAATCCTTAGACCTGGTCTGTGGCTGCTGCACAGTGAGTTTATGGGTTCAACTAGGTCTTTCTGGCTGCTCTGAACATCTCTGTGAACACACAATACACGTAGGACTCAGGCCAGTCTGATCCCAGCAGTTGTTCCTGCAAGCCTTTGGCTGCAGCATGATGTTTAGAAATTTAAAGTATCATTTCCCTTTCATTCCCATTTTATCTTTAGAAATATTAGGTTAGTAGGGCTGCTTATCTGCAACTTTTAGTGTCTATTCAAAATAAATTGTGAAAATAAATGGCATTACTTTTTAATTTTAGTGCTGCTCTCCTGTCACACACAAAAGGAACAATTTTCTAAGAAAAACAGGGCAGACAAGACTTGAATCTTTTGCAAATGTGATTATCTGCCAGTATTAATCCCTTAAATATTGACCGTGTTTTTTCAGAATCTCATTTATTTAGAGATTCTGTCACTCATTGTAGAGAATGCAGTATATTGACCTTGCTTTTTTCATTAAATCAAATTTTTCAGTAATAAAAATAAGTTTCCAAGGTTTAAGTGAGGCAGGGTATCAGCACAGTTATAAAGGTATTACATTGATACATCCATTAAGTCACATATTCTTAGGAAGATTAATAATCTCAAAGCCAGTTACTTTTTGTTGGAATATATATGATTTAAGAAGATGATATTTTGTTAACAGAATCAGTTATTAATACTTTCAGGTATGGATGTCATTCTCTTTGCTTCAAAGCAAACAAGGATTGCAGTTCTGCTCTAAGTTTCATGCCATTTCAAAGGTTCAACCCTCACACTCCACAACACTGCCAACATCAAAACATGTTTCATCCAATGTCTTATAATCCTGAGGACAGATAATCTATTCTTGTGGATAGAAATACAGTTATCTGCTTATAATTCCCAAGAGAAGTCTGTGAAGCAGTTACTTAAGAAATATAGCAAGAATTTTAAACCGAATTATACTCTATATCCCCTTGCAAATTTTGATAACAGCACTGTGCTCTTTAACCTGGAACTCTGTTAATATGAAAATAAACACGTGTAACATCAGAACATAATTTTCTCCTTGGAAACAATAATACTTCTGTATTGGAGCTTATGTTACTTTTGGAAAAGCAGTTAAGAAATAAAGGTTTTTTCTCCTTTTCTGTATGTTAGGATATTTCAGTCAACATGTTGCATCACTACTTTGAACATTAATTTGATGAATATTCAGCCCTTTCAGTAGTTTCTTAGTATTACGTATTGAAAGAATCATTTGAATCATTTTAATGTATGAAGTTACATATGTGAATTATATAAATATCAGCTAACTTGCTTTCTATTTCACATATTGAATGGAAGATAAAAACTTGCTCCGACATTGTACATTTCATTTATTTCTTATGTATATCTTACTCTGTACTAACTGTACTTTCATTGTCCAATTATAGATAACATCAGTTGTTTATAAAATCTCTTTTTAAAAATTAGTAAGAGGATACTTCTCATTAATGATAATGGCTTTTTGTTTAATAATTGCATGAATTTATACTAGAAAGCACCACTGAAATGTTTAGAGAGGAATTTTCCAAATTTACAAATTGCTGCAAATATCAGGACTTTCAAGTATATACATATATCTTTGTTCCATCTAAACAAATATATTGCACTCCCATGTAGGAGGAATCAGTTTACTTAACAAGATTTTAAAGCTGATGTCTGTTGTCATTACAGAAGTTACTGTAGCAGTTGTTCTCTTGAGCAGTGTTAACAATTTAGGACACTAAAAATTATAGAAATGCAAATTTGATTGAGCATATAATTCTGAAAGGCTGCATGTTCTTTTTTACTGGAAACTGAGATAAATAGATATCTTGTATATGGGACCAAACCTGCTGTAAAGTGAAGAAGCTGGATTTCCCCTTTGATTTGGAGAAGAAATCTTGGTGTTCCTGTTAAACTGTAAAAAGCATTGTATTAATTCTGAAGCGTATACGTGTACAGCATTCACCTAAGTATTAATAAGCTGTAATATTATTTTAACTTGTTATGCTAATATTTACATTAGAGAATTTTTAAGAAAATGTGTATATATATAATTTTCTAAATATTTTCTTGTATTTTTTTTTTTTAATATCCTGTGGTAATTTTGTTGTAATTTGGTTGAAATATACTACTTTATCAAGATGCAAAATAAAAAATAACATCTTTCCACATCTGAAGCAGAGCGTGCTTAAATCTTATTTGGTCTTTTTAGCTGTTCTGTAAACACTTTGGTGATTTGTTCATTTTTTTTTTCTCAGAGTTTCTAGATTTATATACATAGAAATCAGACTTCAATTCGTTAAACAGTCTTATGTCACCTTATAAGAAGTAGTATTTATTGACAGAAATCTGGAATATTTCACCTGATAATCATGTACTGTATAAATAACTCAGTCGAAAAGGAAGGAAATGTCACACAAGATTTTGTCTTGTATGCTGGTATTACAAAAGATCTTTACTGACATTACATAGGATCTGTAGTGAATTAGATGGCATACATATGGTTTCAGTACAACTGGTGTTTCAGTACAGGTCAGGAGACTGCAGTCTCTACTGTCTCCATGTCTGTTATGCCAATTTGCTCTGGAATTTAGACTGACTTTAATCTCCCTACAAAGCTACAAAGCTGTTTCAAAGTCTGACTAATAATCTGCAGTGCACATGCAAGCTGATAACCCCTGCAAGAGTGACAACTTTTATGAACTTCATGTTCACCTGGAAAAAGTTCTAAGGATAGCTTTTTTTTTCTCTCCTCGCTTTACATTCCTTGCTGGAGCAGAGCAGGGGGTGCCTATAGATGTCCCTGTTAATTGCAGGGGAGTTGGACTAGATGACCTTTAAATGTCTCTTCTAACTCAAATGATTCTGATTCTATTCCCCTGCTCTTCATTTTATTGAGATATGATGCATTTGGCAATTCAGAATGACATTTTCATACCCACTCATAACCAGATGCTTCCATGTCACATGAAAACAAGCTGCTGGATTTGGTTGCTTCACTGTAAAGGATAGTTTTAAATTGAAGATGTGTTGTACATTTAATCAATTTCCACCTAACAAACAAAGCTGTAATTTAGAAAAGAAACCAAACATAGTGTTAGTCAATTCCTGTACTCACAGAATAGTTTGCTGATTAATTCAGTTAAAAAATTTTGAGACACAATTGCTATAGAGATCTAATTAGTTGAACGGCTCAAAGAAAAAAAAATAGTGATGTTTTGGCATTCACATCTTTTAAAATCTGTGGTAATCAGGATATCTTTGTAAGAGCCAGATAAGAAGTGCGTCAGCTGACTGTCACTAATATATTTTTTTAAGAAAAATATTTTCATAATTCATTTTATTCCTGGTGCTGTTATGCACACATTCAGTGCTCAATAAATGTTTGTTTTTTTCTCAATATCTGAGTTCCAAGTCATTAACTTAGTACGAGATTAGCTTCTTTATAATAATTCCAACTTGCATCTACCAGAGCTGTCAAATACAAGGACTTTCATTGGGAATTATCATTATGGTAAGATTTCACTTTCATATTACATAGCTTTTTTGTGAAAAATATTTACTGGTTGGGATAACTTAGCAAGAAAAGAGTTAACCATGGTAATACTAGTTTGTATTTATATGTATAAATTGCATTTATATGTATATATTAAAAGGAAGATTTTATATATGTATGTATATATAATACATACATAAAATGCATATATAAAATCTTCCTTTTTATTCCAATGGTTACCTGCTTTTTCTAGGAGCTAATTCATCCATGAATTAAGTCTTTGGCGTGTGTGTGAAGTTCAGTGACAGTTTCAACATTTTGGTTTCTAGTAGGAAACTAATTTATGAATATTAAGGTCCCAAATTTATGTGTTATGAGAAAATGAATTTTCAATAGCAGAGATCCACAGGTGTTTTCCAAAGTGGGCATGTAGTCTTACGGAGAGGTAGGACATTAAGTATCATTTAATATAGTTAACAGTCCAGCTACAAGTTAGAGTAAATAACACCTCATACATTTTCATCAGAAATATGTATCTTGTCACCACTGATGTACTCAAGCAAGTCTGTTTCTTGACTATAAGACTACATCATGTCATGGTTTAATGATTTTTGTTATTGATATTCCACACCATCACACCATGTAGTGCATTGGGAGTCTCAGAAGAAAAGAAATGTACTACAGCTCCCAGAAAACTCTGCTGTTCCGTTTCCATTTTCCAGTCGGTAGGAAAGGTAAAGCTGAATGGAAGTGACGAGTCTAGCTCTCTTTGCTCCCTGGCGGATCAGAGTAAGAACCTCAGTTTTCAGAAACTCTCTCATTTATTTGATTTCTTAGCTTCAATCCCAATTAACTTGTATTTCTGCTATTATAATTAGTAAATTAATGTTCCTCCTCAGATCATTGCTGCTGTTTATTTTTTTTCTTTCCCTCTTCTCTTTCCACTCTTTGGGCTGGTGGGCCTGCAGTCCTCCTGTCACAGACACAGATAGATGTAGAGATAACCGTGACACATAAAAAATCCATATGTTCTTTGTACTGTACTCTTTAAACTGCTGAACTATTTGGAGGAGTGTTTTTCAGATGTAAGCATTAGATACACGTTAATACTGTGTAGAATACAGTTTAGCTATTCACTGGGATTTTTCCTGAAGCAGCTCAAATTCTCAGTAGGCTTTTGACAGAACACAGTTCTTTGTGCATCCAGTGGTACATGTAGCTTCAAGCTGTTGGTAAGATGTGAGGAGTTTTGCAGTGATACTTTAATTTCAAACAATATATTAGACGTGATTAGCAGTTAAGGAAGCCATCTGGTTGATATTTTTCAAGAGTGAAAAAAAAAAGAGTATGAATTGGCAAATGATGCATCAGTACCTCTCTGTAATTTTACTTTATCAGAAAACAGAATAATTGGATATCAGGAAAAAAAGGAAAACAAAACTTACTGACGCATCAAGAAGCAAAGGATAAGGAGTCAGGAATTTAGTGTAGGAATATATTAAAAAAAAAACAGTACTACAGTACTACATCAAACTGCCACCGTATGTTCCACAATAAGATACAACAAAGTAAATAATGTATCTCTTAGGCATTCTGTCAAGCCATAGGACCCTTTGGATATGTCAATAATTAACAAATAACATCTGTTATCAACTGCTGTACTTAATCAGCATGGGCAAAGTTTTCCTCTCTGCATGACAGAGGTAGAATATGATACTCTGCTTTTCCTTAGTAATTGAAAATTTCTTTGACCACATCACTTCATGCAAAACCCCTGCTGATAAGTAATTAATGGAAAATCTGGACATGCAGAAACAGCAAAATATAGCTGGATTGGCAGTACAATGCTGACTGAGAGTTTTCACTTATCTTTAACTCTTTTCAGTCAGATGTTTTTCCTGACTCCTTAATGCTCTAATGTATATACAGTTGGCACTGTCAGTGCAGGTGAGCAGTCACTTCAGCTATGCAAAGAGACTAATGATAACCCAGTATGTCATTTAAAGGTGCAGAACATATAATGTATGCAGTTTGTAGAAAACAGGAAAGCAAAAAATATGTTAAGTCAGATTTGGTGTTAAGTTTATGTCAACAGAGTACCTGGCTTGGAAGAGAAACTCCAATACAATGCACATTGAGAACCACTACCAGTATGAGGTACATTGAAAAAGGGTAATTTAAGACCCTGAGTATGTTTTAACAGAATCAAGCCTCAGAGCTTCTCTCAGTTGCATTAGCGGAAGTCAGCAGAAGTTCATCTATTTATCTTCCCTGTTTCTGAATCCATTCTGCCCTGAGAACATCACAAAAGACACCTTTGTTTCATACTCACTTCCATGTCAGATACCTTTCTGTCAGACTGCCCTTCTGCTGCCATCTGTCACACAGCAACAAAAGGTAATGAAATACTGGTGGGAAGATACAGCCTCTACTGCCATCCCATCAATAGCTGCCTCTGATGCCATGGGCCAACATAATAAAATATGATGCATTACTTCTGGAGCAGCCCTCAAATGTTGCTTCTCTGTACCTTTCAGTTCAGCTAAGAAACACAGTCAAATGTCTCACTTGAACCATGATCAAGGGTAAGTTTGCTGAGAATTCTCACTTCAAGCCCGTCTTTACCCATACACTTCTCTGACATCATTTGACCAACAGAGACTCCTTCTTGAGTCTCAGATAAACAAACTGGAAACATTCTCTCCTATTGCTTGTTAGTTCATGAGGGAGTTGCATCTAGACTTACACTGCCTTGGCTGTAAGAAGGGTGCTGAAGAGCTGCAATTGTCTCTGAAGCCCACAGAGATGCATTTTTGGTTGCTAAACAGGGGGCACATAAAAATATGGAAAATACTGACTGATCTGACAATGTAATTCTATTTAAGAAACAGAAAATGTGCTGGATAATATATGCAGACACCTCTGTCATGAAGCCTCATGTGGTTTCACACCCAATTATGTGTGACCACCTTTGGTTACCATAGCAATTCTCTCTTAATTAGAAACTCACCCTCTGCTCATGGTCTGTTCGTGCTAAAGCATGAAATTCTGCTGCACAGATAGAGTTTTTATGGTCCTCTGCTCCTCTATGGTGTTCATAGATTAATTCTTTGTGAAACGTTCAGCTTGCATTCAGGTGTGAGCTGTTTTTAAAATGGTTTCAAAAGAAAGACATCTCTGCTCATATAGAAGTATTTTATAATTTATGAAGTGTCTTCTTGAACAGCTGCTACATGCATTAAGGCCTGCTTCCCAAGCTGAACAGCACTTGGTGATGTGAAGCAGAGAATATTTGTTTTCTCCCTTTGCTTCCGCATGCTTTTGCTTATCTTACTTCTAATTGAATTTATCTCAAAGTATGAGCCTTTTTTTTTTTTTAGGTGGGGGAGTAAGAGAGCATCATGGCGTAGCTTAGCTGTCTATCAGTGTGAAACCAACAAAGGGAAATAAGTTCCCTGTAAAGTTGAAGTCAATTCTGAAAGTTGGGCATTAGATCAGTGCTTAGGATACAAACTCAAAACAAAAGATGATGGTGCTAGGCACTCTTGTCATTTTGGGGAGAACAGACTGACAGTTCTTAGAGTCCAGTTCAAGAACTGTGGAACTGCAGATCTCTATAGTTTAAGTGTAGAACCTCAAAACACAAGTGTCTCTTTCTATCATAAAACAAAATCCCCAAATAACATGCAAGAACACAGATAATTTATTTTGAGAGAACAAGACCAGAATAGAACACAATTCAGAAATGTACTCAGGCAGCACATTGATAAAGGCTAATGTAAGAACATGCTTAAAAGAATAGAACGGAAAAGTAAAGAAGAAAACAGAATGGATTCTTGAACTACAAGGTCCAGAGAGATTGATTTTGAACTTTTAGTCCGCTTCTTCCAATTACTTTAAATATTCAAGGAGTCCAATTCTTTAATCTGGAGTTCTTGGGCTGTCAGAATTTCAGGACTGCCCTTTGGAAACTTAACATAAGAGATGAGAACTGAGAGAAAAAATACAAAATTTTCAGCTGAAAACAAAGATTACCACATCTGCTATCTTTCCTTCAGAGCACACGATGACAGAGGCTAGCTTTAGTATTTATGTCAGCTAGGTTCAAGGACAATGCAATGTGGAGCAATTATCATTTACTATATGCTATGAAGCTCATGCAAATGCTAATACCATGTCTTACTAATAACTGTAGTGCTAATATCATACTGCGATAACAGTAGCAAGAGCAATTGTATTCTTGTTTAATATACAAAAATCCCTCAACTTCTTAATTTAATGCTTCTCCCTACAGAGGCTTAAATCAGATACTGAAACTCAGATACAGGATTCTGAACTGAAATGTAATTGGTACTTCGTTTGGTATATGACTGCCATAGACAGAAATGCTGTTTTTAATCTAGTCTGTTTGAAAACATTCCTCAAACAGTTAATAAATAAATAAATAAATAAATAAATAAAGCTCTTAAACAGGACAAGCGAATGGGGCAACAGGCATATACCTCTAATTACATATTACTATCATACTACAATCAATAACAATTGTTCTCAAGCCAGCTTATTACCAGGAGAAAAACAGCCTATTTTAACTCATTGTCACACAGTGCAATCAAGAGCTTAGCTGAATACTAAGGAGAGAAGTTACCTTGTTCGCATGTAAGTTTTCTAACATTCCCAATATAAAAGAAATGACTTGTTATATGGTATCTCTGTTGTGCTTAGATTCTGATTTTCCATGAGTCTTTATTTACGGAAATATAATGAGTACGAGAGTCAAATTTTAGGGGAAAAAGTCTGAAAGCTGCATACTGTCCAATAGCCTGTTATAGAGAAGAATGCTTATTCAACTTCTCTGCTCTTTATTGGCTCTGAACTTCATGTCAGAGTCCTCCTGTCATCAGATTTCTCCTACAGGAAGGAATTTTATGGAAAATCTCATGAATAACTTAGGTCAGTCTTCAGTACCACATAGATCTTAACTTTCTCCTTTCTGATTACTTTTCTCTTTATTGAATTTGTATTTATTTATAAATGCAAAATTGTACTGCATATAACATTGTACACATAATGAAGGGAATAAAAACAATTTTCTATTACTGCCACATTAAGTTGGGACTGGATCTTGGATTATGAATCATTGCCTTTTTGCACATATTGCTAAACAGGAATGTAACATTCCTTTTAGATGGACATGAGCTGGAATGTGAATGAATTTTAAACAATTAAACAAGGGAAGAGAAGAATGAAAGAGAAAAAGGGAACATATCAGATGTTTCTGTTTTCTGTTAATGTTGTTGTTTTTTTAGGCTGTCTACTGTATAGACTTCTACAATTGCCAAAGAGAAATTTTTCACTCAGATACGTAGAAAGCCGTGCAGTACTTTTTACTAGAACTGTCATCAGGGACAGTTTGAAAAATCCTTAATTATGACATTCAGAAATAGAGAAATAGCAACAGTGTCCCAAAGAGAAGTCTTACACATGAGAATCATCTGGCTGTGCAAGGGCTGACCATATACAGATCCAGTTCTAAAGCAATATTAAGTCATACTACAGAAATATGTTCTTAAAGCTGAAGCTTTTCTTTGAGACACATTATTTTAAAATCATTTAGAGTGCAGAGATCATCAGTAAAATATCAAATAAGTTATCTGCTCAAGATGAGAAGTAACTAATACATAAATAGCTAAGGCTGTTGTTTCAAAATATTTTGTTCAAGAGAAGCTAGTGTGAAAAGTGTTTTTTTTTTAAATAACAGTTAATATCTATCTTTCCTTTGGTTTGTAAAATCTTCACCTATTTATGTTTTAACAGTTCACTGTTACATAAGCGTTCCCCGTGGTCTGTGAAAATCGAGTTCACTCTGATGTTAAACTGTGCCTTGTCAGAGCAGAGATATGACCCAGTATGAATGCCTCGTAGGACTCCATTTGTTTTCCTGCTTTGTAAATCCTTTGGCTCTGTGTACATGTTTGCGTAGGAAGAGGAGAGCAGATGTGATGGAAAGGTCAGGGATGCTGCGAAGTCTGTGAGGCTTTCTTTTTACTTCAGTGGGATTTAGATGCCTCCTTAATGCAGATCTATAAACACATTCTACAGTGAACATTGTTTACTTTAATCAAAGTATAAACTAGAAAAGTATGTCCCAGAATAAAAAAGGAGTCTATAATACAACCAAGTGTCCCTACATGGCCTAGTACGATGGCTAGAGATCTGTTTGATCCCTAAAGCAGTATAGCTCAGGGACATCCTGTCACAGCTATCTTGCCTTCAGTGCTGAGGATAAAGAGAATGTTTTCCCTCTGAATCACATCTGCCACCAATTCCCTCATGTAGAAATGGAAGACGTGAATTCGGTAGACTCCTCCATTCTTCTCTTTCTCTTGAAGAGGAATTGAGTTAGAAGCTCCTTGAGACTACATGTTGACATGTAATATCTCTCGTATGTCTTACCTGACTTTACTAAAACAGGGATGATAGAAGTGTTTCACAGTTTCCTATGAATTTTTATGATGGGAATAAAGGTGGGAGGCAAGTCTTTTTTAATGACTTTTTTTAATATGTTTGTGCTTTTTACAAAAAGCAAATCTCTCTATTGTGAACAATGGACTACAGTTTTAAAACTTCAGGACTCTTCAGCTTCTACTGATGGCTAGAATGACTCTCTCTCTTTCCTCTGCCTCCATCATTACATACTATTTACAAGGCATAACCTATATGAGTGACATCAGATTAAACTATGAAGATTTTCTTTGACCCAAGATTTTCTTCTTTTGTGCTGCAGAAAGGAGTCTCTTCCAACATGCTTTAATATGACCACAAAGATCTCAGCTGGCAATAACATTATCTACTCAGAAATTCTGACTTCCATTACTCATTCAGAATTGTACATTTTGATTACATTGATTATAACAGCATTTTGCATTTATGGCAGTCTTTGTATTGCACTGAAGTGAATCTAAATGTTGAAGCTCTGACAGCACAAGGAGATAGATAACCTTTGTGACTGTACATCTTTTTGTTATATTTCAGTGAAGTAAATGGTGCTGAATTTAACATTATATAACAAATGGACAAATTCTTTGAACAGTTAGTTATTATGTTCTATTAGCTTTAAACAATGGATAAATAACGATCATTTTCCTGTTAAATGTGGATTAGTTGAAATTGTAATGGAGTATGTAGTATTTTAATGTAAACGCTGCCATAGATTAGCTGTATGTAGATAATACTAAGGGACTTTGAGAAGGATATCCTATACTTGGTTTTACTTTTCTTTTTTTGGTGGTTCATTCTGATAACAAGTACTATCCACAGGTTGAGCATACCTCTCTGCTCTGGAGGCCACTCCCTCCATAAAAAGCCAGAATAGTTTTGTCTAAATCATAGCTCAAAGTGTCTGGCCACTGCGACTCTTGCTCTCTGAGCCCTCTCTCTCCCATGCTTGTTATTTTCCTTTGGCCTATCAGTTAGAGCTTTATGAGGATTTCAATTTAAAAAATAAACAATCTTTTAAAAGT
Source organism: Aquila spilogaster (assembly GCA_024606505.1). NCBI lineage: Eukaryota > Metazoa > Chordata > Aves > Accipitriformes > Accipitridae > Aquila > Aquila spilogaster. The sequence continues at coordinate 23,406 of JANHGO010005151.1, forward strand.
CTGTAATTAATAGCTTCTATTTGTATCCAAAAGGTTTCATAGAATCATAGAATGGTTTGGGTTGGAAGGGACCTTTAAGATCATCCAGTTCCAACCCCCCTGCTCTAGGCAGGGACACCTCCCTCTAGACCAGGTTGCTCCA
>JANHGO010005152.1:0-23547 GCA_024606505.1 Aquila spilogaster
CCTGCCCTGCCAGGCACTCGCCGCCTCACTTCTCCCCTTGCAGGCGTGAAGATCATCTTCCGCGTGGGCCTCGTGCTACCTCCTCTCCAGCAGGTCATCCCCCAACCTGTACTGATACTTGCGGTTAAATGTGCATTGATTTCAAAGAACTTTCAAATGCATTAAAACGTCTGAGTCATCTGGGTCTGAGACTGAAAATATCAGTGAGCAAGAGTAAGCAAATAAATCTTTTTTTTTTTTTTGGCCCATTCAAAATGTTTGTCATAAAACTTCCAAAGAGAAGACTTGAAAACAAAATGTTTTATATCTAGTCAAGAGTAACAATCTGTTTAAGCTTGAGTTTTAAATAATTATTTTTTAAAAAGTACAAAAAAAAACCTCTTGATTAGCAAAGAAGCTAAAATTAATCTTGGCTTGACCTCAAAAGGTGTTTTGATTTTTCCCATTTTTAGAAGATCCAGGGAAAAAAAAAATCCTTTATTCACACAGCTGTAGCAAGACAGAGAGGGAGAACTGTAGCTGATTAGAGAAAACATGCTTACGTCTCTCTCAAGAGATGCTGCAACTGATGCGCTTCAAGGTCTATTATGTCATAGCTATTTTCTTTGTCCTTCCTATAAAACAAAGGAATATGCTCCTTTTGCTTCTTCTTGCTTCTCCTGAAAACAATCCCAATCCTAAAAATGAGGATGTAACAGCAGACCTTTGACTCTGCCCTTGTAATCCAAACACTAGATGTCATGGATGAACCCTAACAGAATTGCTCATATGTATTTAGATAAGGCTTTAAGTACTTGTGCTTATAGGAGGGTCTTAATTCAACAGGCTGAAATAGCAAGAAGAACTTCAAGGTAGTCTAAATACAGCTGGACATTTCTCACTCCTTCAGATACTAACAGGGTGCTTGGTACAACCGTGCCTCTGTTCAGGTCCTATTAAGATATCCAGAAAAACTTTCTTGATTGGAGAAAATAGAAATCAGGTCCGAAACATACAGTTCAGTCCAGGTGAAAAGATGGAAACTGTCATTATTCTATCTCTGACTTTACTTGTTTTCTATTATCAATTCCAGCTCTCCCAGTAAAATTCAAATCAGCACAAAAAGTGGTTTCAGAGCTGGGATGAGACATCTAGAAATAGAAGTTTTAACATGCAAGTAGTCTACTGCAGGCTTCCTCCCTGATCTCTGGGGACTCAAAACGTTCCTTTTTCAGCTTCTAGCCCTTAAGGCAGACACAGTATTGTATTTTTCCACCCTTCTTCTGTCTTGACTACTGGGCTGGCAGCAGCCAGAAATTTTCATACAATCCACTCCAGAGCGTTCCTTAACTGCATGAAAAAAAAAAAAAAAAAAGCAATTGCAAATATCTTATTCAGGCCCAAGTCAGGTCATATGCTGCTTGTAAAAGTGTACATTTGAGTGTTTAAATAAAATCAGGCCTCTACATCCTTCACAGTTCACCCACAGCTGACAGAATATGTAGAAATGGTTAAAACAAATTTCTAGATTCAAGTTATAAAAAGACATTCAGTGAAGCTGTGTCAAAACCTCATGGAAAGAGGGGAGTGTCTTAAATGTCAGAATGTATTTAAATGCTAATGAATGTCTGATTCACATATAAAATAACAAGTCAATTTAGTAAAAAAGAATGACCTCCCTCCTCCATGCCCTATTGATTATGTGCTTGTAACACCTCAGTGAATAGGATGCCACCCACTTTTTCGATCAGGCTTTTTTGCTAATTCTGGGTATTCTGAGATCTTTGACCGCCAATGTATGTGTTTCAAATATGCAAAACTAGCAATGGCTGAAGGGTATGCTTGTTATCTAGCCACATAATGAACAGCGTCATGTCTGGCCCATGACAGGAGGGAGTGGTGACCAGATTCTTAATCTCCCTCAGTTAGATTAGGGTGAAGCTAACACTCAAAGTCCAAACACAATCATTGATTTTAAGGAGAATCTCTGTACATTTATATTCAAAGTATTGGTACTCTTACAATTATATTTATCTAAGCTCTGCAGCCAAACAATGCAGCTTTATAAGAAACTGAAATAAGTCTTGTGTTACTTAACAACTTTACAAGGGAAAAATAAAGAGAGCAATGGAGTGGAGGGAGGGAGAGAAAGAGAGATGAACAAAGAAAGAGATCACTAGTCCAGGTGAAAGCACTGGTCTAGCCAACAGAGAAGTGGGAGTCCTTGGTCTGCTAGAGCTCTTGTCCAGAAATTCCTAAGTTCCAAAGTCCCCCAAGCTTCTCTCAGGCATCTTCTTATGCCTGCTATATTTACAGATCTCCATCAACAAGTTTGCCATCAACAAGTTCACCATGAACAAGTTTGTCATCAGCAAGATCACCATCAATGTGTTTGCAGGGCTCCCTCCTCCAACCATGTCTTCAGCCTTTAGACTGTTGTCATGACAATGGTCTTATCTTGCAAGCGTTTGAGATAATTCTAGGCATACCACAGATAAAGTGTTTTTTGTTGGTCTGCTACACAGAGCTATAGTTGCAGTCATTATATTATATCCTGGAAGAAATCCAGTGTTAACGTCTAAGTGATATGACACACTTTTACAAAAATCTTTCAACACCTCCCTAAATTGGTTAAATGAGGAAGGAAAAAAAAAAAATTGATAAATGAAAGCAATAGCACAAAAATAAAAATATATCACCCTTGATTTAAAATATCTGTAAAATATTATGCACATTAAGACTTGTTTTATAAACATTCACACTTACAAGTATCCTGGTTATCATACCTGAGAGTCTTATCATAGAATCATAGAATCATAAAGGTTGGAAAAGGCCACAAAAATCATCTAGTCCAACTGTCGACCCATCACTACCATGCTCACTAAACTTTATCTTCTCCTCCTAACTCCCTGTCCTTAGCGCAGACTGGGGGAACTGTACTGTAGGTTTTATAGAAGAAAAGAGTCATCCAGAAATTGGTTCCAAAAGCATTATTGCAACCAACTGTATAAATATCAGACCTTCCAGCCTCCAAAACCCAGGTATTTATGAAAATAATATGACTTTGAATCCAGGAAAGTCTTGAATATATCTATTTCTCAATGATAAAGTCAATTTCTCAAAGCCATTTTGGTGTGGACATACTTTTCCAGTTCAAGCCTACTTGGCTCTCAAGCTAGACTGTTTTGGAGTTGCTTTGGAGGGATAAAACTCCATAGAGCCTTCCAGCTCTGCTGCAGTTCAAATTTATTGACAAAAATGAAGGGCCTCAGGTCCAGCTCCACATCTATGTGCTGCTATCCTGAAGTCTCTTAGACTCGTGTTTTTGAGTAGTAAAACATGCAGTGCATACAGTATTTTCTCAGACTGTTGAGAAATGTTTCTTTTTTGGCAAGAGTTGGGTGGGCATTCCCGACAGTGATTCCAATAACAGACATGGACAGCCCCCCATTTTCCTATCAGAGATACATGTTGCATGGACCTTTTAGCAGTTCTGAAGTTGAAATCTCACACAAAAGCCAGCATTTCCCATTCCTGAACGGAGACAAGCTAAAAATGACAAAATCAGAAGGTTTAAATACCTATTCTAAGGGCTTAAACATTTAGTATAATGTAGGTGCAGCCAAATTATATTCAAAATGTAGTGGATCGTGCTTATTGTTTTTTTTAATGCATGTTAAGGGCATGCAATCCACAGAATCACAGGCTGTGACTGAGAGGATGGATGCCCATGGTATCCTTAGAAGCACGAACACTAAAGATGACATTTTTTTTTAATTTGTTGATTACAAAGAGATTATATCTCATATTATCCTTTAAAAAAAAAAAAAAAGTTGGTCCTTATCACATTGGTTAATGCAGTGAAGCTTTCAGTCCTTGTAAAATTTATTCTGTCTGCATCTTTTTTATTTTGATGAATAGAAAATTCTCAACAATTACAGCTTCAGACAGGCCAACTATAAACAGACAATTGCACTGAGCTTTTAAACAGTTTCAACCCTCATATGAAAATTTGAATTTACAGCTTTTCAAATACTATCTTTTTTATGTTTGCTAAACAAATTAGAACAAGATTCCACTTTAATACAAGATTCCAATTCCAAGGTTAATTTTATACGTTGTAATAAAACAACATCTGAAGTATTAACATTTTCTTCAAGTTTTGAAATGTTCCATTTTTGGACAGAAATTTTTTTTTATTACACTTAAGTAATATCAAAATATTTCCCCATGTTTTTCAGCTCAGCTGGTGGATCAAAACTAAATTATCTAAACCGCTTCGTGATTAAATATGGGATTTGACTGGGATTTGACTGACAGACTCTTTCTTCTCTAAACTTCCTCTGTAGACAAAACAGAGGCAGGTGTTTCATTTGCTCAATTAATCCTCGCAGCTTTGATTCCTCTCTATTCTGAGGGTACAGTTTCCAGCATTGAAATATTAACATACATATTCTGATGCAGCCTGCAGTCCTCTACACAAAAGACATCTTGTTTAATGCTAGCTCAGTGAAGGGAAAGAGACTCATCAAGGATACTGCAGGACAAGCAGTTCTGATGGCTGCTTCAGAGCAATTTTAATTCAGAGCTATCCCAGGTAATGTCATAAGGAGCCAAAGTTATCAATACAAATCAAATTCTTCAGAAATGCGTGAGCAGCCAAAATGAAATGTCCTTGTTCTTTCCAAAGAAAAGTCAGACGTGTTTTCCTATGGCTTTCATCTCAGATGTGTTGTTCTGCTAAAGAACAGGATTTATAGGTTTATTAAAACAAACATTGACCAAAAGCTTCTCTGCATTCCCCTAAAGTGAATTAATGCTAAGAGCATCCTCATCTCTAAAGCCAAAATCTTCATTTTTTTTGGCATTCTATCCTACAAAAGGCAGTGAACACAGAATACAGAAAATCGCTGAATATCATCAGCTATGAATTTCCATCCCACAAAAGAACACTTTGATCATTGTGTGAGACAATTGGCTTATGATTCCTAAAATATTAGAATGCACCAGTACACCATACACAAGAATTATAACAGAAAGTATCAGTGAAGAGTGAAGTTACTGTTCAGTATTAAGTATATACAGTATGCCTGGATGCTTTCTTGCTGTCTTGGGTTCTGTAATCAATCTATTCAAATATCTTCTGAAATCATATGACAGTTAGAGTTAGCAGTCAGAACCACAAAAGTAAACTCTCAGAAATAGGGAGTGTTTAATAGATTTTTTCTTCTTCACTTTCTTCATTTCTTCTCTAGTTTTATCCTCTTTTAAAGACTCATTTTAAAAAACAAACTTTTTTTCCTTCTCCTTCAGCAAAACAAGTCTGTATTTCAGAATGACAAAAAAAAATTACAAAGGGCTTGGTTTTTTTTGTTTCTGAAAATGAAACATCTGAATCTTGGCAATAATTAATGCATGAAAGTGCATATACCACAAATGATCATTATCATCAAATCCAACGTGAGTGAACATATGGTGGTAGGATAAATCAACACAGAAGTAGTATAAATAACAATGCTAAGTCATTAAGTAAATAGGGAGGAAGGGAAGATAACATTGCATTCAATAATTGACGGAAGGATAACATTTGTGAAGAGAGTTTATACTTAATGACGTTTCTCTTTTCTATGCGGCAACTGGGGGTAACATCTGATGTCAGTGATCTGGATATAATTCGGGTTCATTTTTCTAATTAAATAAAATGGCCTTTAAAGCAATGGTGAGGAGATCATAAAAGTTAAACGTTAGTGTTCCTTTAGGTTCATACTGGAGTTGTGGCTCAGTGCATGGTGTCCAGGACTACCCAAAGCACAGAGAAAGATCATGTGTTGTCCTCATCATCCACCCTATCACCCGTCCCCACTCTACATTCAAACAAATAGCCCACAGGACTGCAGAGAAAGGCAGCTTGTTAAACCATGGCTGTATTCAGGACATGTAGGACCATAAGTCATAACAGCACACTACAGACTGATATTATAATTGACAGAGCTGCCTTAACACAAGTGCATCACTTCAGGATTCTGGACACATTGAATTCAGGGGAGCTCAGGAATAGGGCGATGAATTGCTCAAGTCTAGGATGCTATTACAGTGAAAGGATCCTGAAGTATTAGCATATATCAAACACTTTGGACAGCAACCTTCTTGAATTTTGGCACATGGTCAACTATGACTGTCAGCTCTGAGAGGGACGAGAGGGAAGAATTGGTTTCAGTGGCAAGAGTTCTGCTTAAATTATTTCTTTGGAGATAGAAATGACATGAAGCTGATGGAGGCAGCTCCAGGGAGAAATAACATTCCCTAGTGAAATCTAACAGAAATAGCCTATACGGCACTTCTACCATGTCAGAGAGTGAATGGTGACAGTGCACAGTAGGTATTTCTATACAGAAAATTACTGAGAAGCAGTAGGAACAGGAGACATGTTACAAGATCAACACAACAAAGTGAGCAATTAGGCTTTCATGAAAGAGAGGGCAGAGCTTTTCTGTACCCTGTCATCACCTCTCAGGACTATGGGTAATTCATGTGACCTTACATAGGCTGATCACAGCAGGCCATCCTGGGTTGAGACTCAGAATTTCTTACTTCAGTGCAGATGATGGAGTTCATTCCCAGTGTAGCTTCTCTGAGGCATTAAACAAATTAAATACAGTATGCATTCATATGATATTATTAAAGTTTCAAAGGTTACAGAGTCAAGCACTGAAAAGCTATCTCTAAAAACTTAATTCAGGCCCCATTGTGTTTTCTCCACTTTCACATGAGTGTCCCTAATTTTTCTATGCCATATATTTGCCTTGTAGAAAATGTTTTTCACGGTATCTCAACAGTGAGACAAGAGCTTTTAGATGGTATTATGTACATAGTATAAAAGATCTGTATAAATATATGTTTACCGGAACTGTTTATTATTTATTTTATCTTCATGATTTAATATGTGGTACATTTACTGCAAACTGCTCAGACTGAATCCCTCTCTGACTCAGAGCAATGCAACGTTACTTTAAATGTCTTGATGAAGTAACCCATATTAGGAGGATATGCTCTTTCTGGCAATGGAAAAAGTAATTCATGCTACTGGGAGACAGAAGTGATAAGCTGCCTCTAAACTCAGAGAATCTATCCTGTAAAGACAGGAAATAAACAGTGAAAAAAAATTGCTTAAACATCAACTAAAATAATCTGAAATCCACTGTGAAGGTGAGCCTCTCTACTGACTAGAACCTCCTATTTACCTCATCAAACTTTGGTTTTGCCATGACTAACATCAACATAAACTTTGACATACATTTGCTGCTCACAGGAAACTCCACTAAAAGTCAGTAAACGAGCCAGAAATTACCTAGTGATAACTTCTGGGAAGGGCTCTGTCATCAGATCAGGTTCTCTCAAGACAGTGTTAATAAATTTTTGTACTTAAACCTTCCCTAACGCAATCACTATTTGAACAGGAAACCTCTTAGCAAAAGTCACAGGAACTGAAGAAAGTTGCAATAAAAAGTCACTAAATCAGCACATTGGCAACATTTGTGCACGTTCCTGGCTGATGGTTGCATTTCTCTGGGTTTTGTGTCCGGGCTTCTTTAGTATTGGTTGCATTTCTCTGATTTTCTTGGGCTCAATCTCCTATGTGCCAAACTTTGCCAGGGCCAAAGGGACACTGCTGAGCTCTTACACCATGCCAAGCTTTGTGTTTGGGAATAAGTTTAGTCACTCTGGCAACCGAAACAGCCTTAAGTCATGTTTACCCCATTAATCCTCATAAGTGTTGGCTGAGAATAACTTACAGGCAGAAATATATTGTCAGAATAATTTTGTAACAAAAGGCAAACAAAATCCCCCAAACCACAGCAACATACAAAAGCCAAGAGAGGGGACATGCTAATAGTTATATATCAAAGCTTCTTTGTCAACAGACTTTGCTAACTTAGTATCTACTCAAAACACTTTTTCTTCTGATTTATACCAGCATGGCAACATCAGTCTGGAAGAGCAGGGGTTAGAGACTTAGGTATTACGAATTTAGCCTTTATTCAGAGGAGTTTTTTAACTGCCAGTCTATGTAACTCAGGGCTTCAGGAATTATGCACCCATTTTTTTTAGGATTGTGAAAGCAGATAATTAACATTATAATTAACAATAAATAAATTGTTCAGCACATAAAAATGTAAATGCAGATCTCCATGGTGATTATAATGAGTTTTTCCTTGCAGCAATCAACCTTTTCCCTTATATACATCTGTTAGTTATTCCAGTTTTTATTATGATTCATTATCTATAGGCTAGTGTCTATCAGCAGGTGACCACTAGGATAAATAATGTACAAACACACACACACAAAAATTATGCATAAATGAAAGACATGGACAACTGTTCCAACTCATTTTTTTTATTATTTATAAATTATTATAAAGTGTTTCCCACATTTATTCCTGTTAAAAAGTATGATAGGATGCTTGCTGATAGCATTATATTATCACAATTAAATGTGGGCATCACAATTAAATGTCACAAAAAAATTCAAATACAATAGAGTTTTTTACCATTGTAAAATTAATATATAACATATTACAAAATAAGCTTCAAAATCGATGAATGTTGTATGAAATTCCCACAAGATACAATGCCTTTGGCTTATGAGAAAATATGTATCTACCATTATTTCTTTCCAAATTTTACCCAGTATTATTCTGTAATTTTCCCTAGAGCAAGTGACTCAAGCTGTCAAAAAAAAAAAAAAAAAAAATTGAATATAGAAATAAAGAAAGAAAGTAAAGCAGAAAAAGAGAGAAAGCAACAAGGAAAAGCAAAGTATTAGCCATCTCCCCTGCCATTGTGGCATTGCAGCTGTGTAAATAACAGACTGTATTTCAATCCTTCTCAGTCTACTTTCCTCTTTTGGCCTTAAGTTTGGTGAGAAACACTCTTTTGTTTCCAAATTCTCTCCTTGATTCCTGCAAAGAGAGCCAAACTTGGCCAACACCATGAACTGGGCACTGGGGAGAACAGGCTTCCAGCCACAGGCAGCCTCGGACAGGCCGGTGTACAGACAAAACATGCACCTCTCTTGTGGGTACCCTGCCCTGAAGACTTTCCATCATAAAAAATGTTATCATCTGAACAATAACGTATTTTGACAGCATGACATATTTTAAAACCTTCAGTTTTCATGTTATTGTTTTTTTTTTACCCCCCTTTCCTCATTGATTCTTCCATTCACTGCAGGATCTTGACTTCATTGGGTTTGCTCTTCCACCTACAGAACACTAGAGGTATCACCTTCTCTAATTCTGCCATACATCACCATGAAAGATCACTTGAGGTGGAGAAACAAGAGAATAGTGGATTTTGAGGGTTTACTGGCTGACAGTGAAACGACTAGATGGGAATGAACCAAAAAGTACCCAAGCTCAAGTGTTCTAATTAAGATTTTTTTTTAATTGTTCAATCTAATTATTTTTTAAAAAAGGTAGTTACGTAAGTCTTCTGTTGAATCATTGTAATTTTATTTCAGCTGCTACAAAAATAGAACATGATTTTGCAACGAAGTACTGAAATTAACATTTACACATTCAGAAATCTACTGTTCTTTTTTTACAGCAAAAATTCCCAAACACTTAGCAAATGCAAACCAATTGTGATAACTGCTGCAGTACCGCATTTGCATTTTTCAGCATTGTTAACATTTGAAATGTAAAATCAAACCCATTGTTAGCTGGCTCTAACTTACAGTTCTATTTATCTGGAACATTTTGAAGCATTGGGGATTTCATGTTTACCTGGAAGAAAAACAGATATGAAAGTTCTTTCTGAAGGGAAACATCCAAGTCCACTCTGTTCTCCTGAGAGCGGAACTTACTCTGACAGAGCCAGTAATGAACAGCATGTATCTCACAGTGTATTTATCTAACTCTGGTACTCAGAGTAAATATGCAATTCCTCTCTGACCATCTAATCCCTGTGAAGCAAAGATAATTCATCATCGTTATCTGGGTTTGCCGAACTTAATGCATTAGTTTCAAAACGAAACAGAGATCACACCAAATATTAGTGATTTTAACATTCTGACTTCAGCCAGAAAGAAAATCAAAATTTTTAACTGAATCTTAGTAACCTGTGCTTATGCAAACCAGAAGCTGTGTTAGTTTTCAAGTGTAACAAACAGTTATCTTTCCCTCAAGTAGTGTAACTGGCAATATATCAATTTTAAAGTTAAATTGGGCTTATATGGCAGAGTTTTGGTGGTGGTGGGGTGCTGCACAAGCCTCTCCATATCAGATAGAGCCAGTTCCAGCCAGACCCAAAAGGGACATCCTATCCATGGATAGGAGCCTGGGGTGGGGCAGGAGATCTAGGGGAGCTGGTAGCTCTGGAGACCTGTGATGGAGCAATGTCTAAAGTGTGGGCCCTATGGTAAAGAGCTGTGTTAGAGCAGAGCTTGAAGAGCGTCAGTCAGTGGGAAGTCCACATGGGATTATTTCACAAAGGACAGCATCCTGTGGGATGCCTTCTGCACCATTTTTTTCCCGTTGCATGTATGACTGAAAATCCTAAAATGGGCCACTCTCATCAACTTTTGACTAAGATGTCAGGCTTGAGAGGTGGGCACATGCCAACCTCATGAAGTTCAACAAGGCCAAGTGCACAGTCCTGCACCTGGGTCAGGGCAATCCCAAGCACAGATACAGGTTGGGAGGAGAATGGCTTAATGGCAGCCCTGAGGAGAAGAATTTGGGGGTATCAGTTGATGAAAGACTCAATATGAGCCGACGATGCACGCCTGCAGCTCAGAAGCCCAACCATATCCTGGGTTGCATCAAGAAAGGCATGACCAGCAGGTCGATGGAGGTAATTCTGCCCCTTTATTCTGCTCTTGTGATACTCCACCTGGAGTACTGCACCCAGCTCTGGGGGCCTCAACACAAGAAGGACATGGAGCTGCTGGAGCGGGTCCAGAGGAGGGCTATAAAGGTGATCAGAGGACAAGAGCAACTCCCCTAACAGGGACAGGCTGAGAGAGCTGGGACTCTTCAGCCTAGAGAATAGAAGGCTTCAGGGGGACCTTATAGTGGCCTTTCAGTACCTGAAGGGCATCTACAAGAAAGCTGGGGAGGGACTTTTTATAAGGGTATGTAGCAACAGGACAAGGGGAAATGGTGTTAAACTGGAAGAAGGTATATTTAGACTAGATATTATGAAGAAATTCTTTACTGTGAGGGTGGTGAGAAACTGGAACAGGTTGCCCAGAGAGGTTGTGGATGCCCCCTGGGTGGATGGGACTTTTAGCAACTTGGTCTAGTGAGAAGTGTCCCTGCACATAGTAGGGGGGTTGGAACTAGATGATCTTAAAGGTCTCTTCCAACCCAAACCATTCTATGATTCTATGATTCTATGTAATTCAGTAAATTCTCCAATATAGATAAAACAATAGTTAAAGGAAAAAGAAAATAATAAAGTATATATAACAAGAACAAGTATTTTTCACATTGTTAAATGCTCTATTCAAAAATAAGTCAAATGCTATGATGAGGAAAAAAATATATGAGTTTGTACAATATGTAATAGATCTAACACCTTTTCTGCATAGATGCAACAGTACTTACTGCAAAAGGCATTAGTAAAACAATGTCTCCAAAAACCAGTGACACAACAAGTCTTGAAATGATGCTAAAGAGAAAATTGCACTGGCACAGGACCTCACTGAAATGACAACATACCTCTTTGGTAGGAAGAGGGCAATGATCCTAAAAGTTGGATAAAGCAAAATCTGAAAATGAATGGCCATGGTTTTCAGAGAGTAGGCCAAATGTGCTGTATCTCTGTATAAAATAGTGAACTAGAGTCGGTGTTTTTATATATATGACATATTTTGCTATTAACAATTAACTACTGCTGGCTGCTTCATTTAAAAGGATTCCACAGTGTTGTGGTCAACACATGCCAGTTTTCACTCCACACAATTATAGTAATCTAGCTTATGCAACATCTACTACTCCGCTTCTCAGTACTAAAAACATCTTCTATCCAATTTGTATGTGTGAGCTAAAATGATCTATAATGAAGGAAAATTAACCTGTAAAGCTGTTGTACTAGATGTAGCCTTCAACTGAAAATATTCACAATCACATTGCTTTCACTTTGATAGACAAACTCTCTACAGTTCTTTTAAGAACATAGAGTTAGTAAAAAAAGAAAAAAAAAAAAGAGGAAGGCTTCTAAAAAATTGTCCTCTCAAGCATTTTTCAGCAAATGAAACAATATTAGAAAACAAGATGAAACATGAAAGAGATAGATATTATTGTAACACAGGGCAGTACAATAATGGGCTAGAATTTTTGACCAGCCTCAGTATTTAGGGTCATGGTTGAGCCACTGTAGATTGCTTAGGAATTAAACTACAACTTGAAAAATTCTGGACTATCAAGAGTTTTGCAAAGCAATTTTTAAAGTATTAGGGAAGAAGTAAATGATTTATTAACTTTTGGTGGTTGTACATATTCTTCCATTCCTTTTGGTTGCTTTGAGAAAACAGATCTTAACAAAAATACAGAATGTTCTTTGTGAAGATCTCTACTCTTTTGGGTATTTTGTGGGTATGTTGTTTGAAACATTGGAGATTTTTTCCAGCTCGAGGAAAAAATAGCTACCAAGCAGATGCACTAGCTATTTCAGAATACTCCCTCCTGCTACACTAACAGAAGACTGTACTGCTGATTGCCACTGCTTAATATTGTCTCCCACACATATAGAAAGCCATGATTTCTTGAGAGAAAAACCCAGGACAGTTCACTGAAATCAGGCTTGGCATAGAAATTGCTAGCCTGGCTGTAATCACCCCTTGAGTTACACAGTTTGTAAATCATATATCAAAACATGGGAGCACATCAATTAATGTTCTCCTGGAAACAAATCAAGGACAAGCCTACAGTGTGACATTCTGCCAGTTTTATTTTGAATAGACGTGGGGGAAAAGCTGAAATGTTTGGTCACAGTCTTTATTTACTCAATCTGTCTTATATATTATTGCATAATGCTATCACAATATTCATATGCAAATTGCCACTCAAGTAAAAGCCATGCTTTCCCCATTGATTTTGAGCAGAGCTTCTGTTACAAAGAAAAATACTTAGCACTTATATGCCTTTTTCATCTTCAGAATTGCTATAGTACATTTTAATTAATCTTTTCCCTTTCATTTTTCTGACCCTGAATTAGGTTTTCTGCCTCCTCTACCCACGTACTTCAAGGTTATGTTCTCCTTTCAGTGTTTTCCTCAGACCTTTCATGTTTTCAGAAATGATCTCCTTCTGATCTCTTTTTATGCCTAGAAAGCAGATCTCAGGAGATTGGCCAGAAGAAAAGGCTAGACAAGGGCAGGAGTTGTTTCCAAGGTCAAAATGAAAAAAAAGGAATTCTATTTCCAAGAAGGAACAAGCAGTGGTTCCTGCCTACCAGTGGTGCTCCTTTTTTCTCAGCAGGAACCTCAGTGTGCTCTCAGACAGCCCCCAGGGAGACTTTTCTGTAGAACCTGGTGCAAGACTTGCTTCAGCTGACCTAAAGGTAGTGTGCACAAGCAACCAGTCCAAGGTGCCAGACAAAAAAATAGCAGTAGCTTCTCATGGAGAGGAACTTTATCTCCTCAAAGAGGATTTCTACTGCAAGGAGCAGTGTGGGAGGCAGAACATGCTTTGGTCCTAAAGGAATTTCCCAGCTCATTGCAAAAATGTTGATCTGTGTTATAAAAAGAAAACTCTCAGACCAGATTTATCCTCTGAAGCATTGAGACCTTTTTTTTACAGTTTTTATTTCTTACATTTTTCATTATTTTATTATGCCCTGGATTATTATTACTTACCATGTGCTTTACCATTCATCCAGATGTTGTGATGACAATTTTAAGTACTGGACTATTCACACAGGCAAACAGTTGTGGTGCTCTGTACCCCTATAAAGAAGTTTAGACACAAACTGGGCACCATTTCTGATCTACTCAATCTCTGAAACCGGATTTCAGCAGGACTTAGGCAGTGCAAAGACTACTGCTTATCTAGTTCAGAAGGTTTCATTTTTTCACAGAACACAGATGGGTCTGCAAGGAGCTTGACAATGGGCTTCTTTTGGTTATAGAAAGGGGAAAAATCATCTGAATTTAAAAGGGAAATATTTTCTGTAGTTTGAGGAGGGAGAAATGGACATTTAAAGACACATTTTCTGTCACAGCTATTGATGCACGCAACCCACTCCATTATAATTATCAGAAGACAATTTGAGAATTATTGTTTGACAATTACCCCATTTACTTATAGAATGCCAGTTGTTTGATCTCAAAGTAAAGGGAGTTCTCTAATAAGAAAATGCAGATAACATCAATAACCATACTTCCTCTGTTTTCTCTTTTATTTTTAATTATTTTTAAGAATCAACAATTAGAAATGTGAATAAATACCTGAAAAGCTCCTTGAAAATATTCCAAAATGTTGTTTCAGCATATTGTTTTGAAATATCAAAATAATCTTTTTTTTTCCAAACAATAGTTTCAAGTTGCAATACTTTGCAATTTATTAATTTGCTTTTATTTTCACTATGATATGAGTAGATATAAACTATTCTTATCTTCACTTACCAGAGTAATCTAGCTAGATGACTTCAGAATACATTTTAGCCAACAGCAAATGTTGTCTAAAGACAGCATTTAGAGATGACTCAAATATAATAATGAATGTTTGGTATATTACCTGATGCACTTTGCTAGAGTTCTTGTAGATGTATGGGCAGTCATTGTAAAAAGCTGAATTTCAATTTTAGGACACAGAGTAACCTGGATAATTCATATATCCCCCCCCAAAAAAACAACAACCAACCAACAAACCACAACAAAAATCTTCTATAATAAGCTCTCATTTTTTTTTCAAGCAGTAGAGATCTAGGCTCCTATTTAGTTCCAAATCAGCACCACTGGTAGTGTCTTTGTATCTAGTAAATCTGTGATGGTGGAGATGGACACAGCTACTTGAGTGCTTGTACTGCATGCACTTGGACCTCATGGGGCTTTCTAGACTGCACCAAAAAGTGCAAGCTAGGATTAAACTTAAAAGGATCAAGTGAGAACAGATTGCTACCTTAATCATTTAAATACACTGGTGTCATCTGAGAACTTCTACATTCCTGTGTGTGATTACTTTTTGTTGATCTCTGGGTCTGGAGATTTATTTAATTTTTTGGATCAGATTGCCTTTCTACTTTTAGAACAAAGCTACTAAACTCACATCCCCCTCACACCTTCTTTAAATTCTCATAGTTACTATAGAAACAGCTATTAAACTGGGAGTGGCAGTAATTAATAACATCTGCAAGTGCAATACAAATTCTACAACATAATTAATCCCAGCATTTGGAGTGGATTGTGCAGAACTGCCCTTTTTGCTTTGCATGGAGCCACAGACTCCACAGAGGCAATTATGACACAGGAGTTTAACATTACCATACCAATATATTATGGGTTGTGAAATAGTGTGGAAAATAAAGGGGGTATTAACCCATATGAATAAATGACATCGTTATTACAGAGTTTAATGGGGTATGATTCTGAAGAGAATTAGACTCAGACATATCATGGGCACATACAAAAATTTTACTTTATGTTTTCTGACAACATAAAACTCACTTGCTACTAGAATGACAGCAGGAGCTTGAAATGTAACTTTAAAATCAGTTCCTTCATTTCAGTTATAGACTGGGATTGATCAGATGTGTATGTTTACCTAGAGCTGCTTTTATCTTTTGCCTTTTCACTTTAAAAGCTGAATTTGATTTTTAAGAACAGACAATTAAATATTTTTAATAAGTCATGAGAAAGATGAGAGAGCTTCTCTGCCATCACGCTTGGTAAGAAAAGGAATATTATAAATATTTTTTTATTATTTTATTATTTCATAAGGGTCCTCAGCATGATGTCTACAATCTATACAGCCAGCTTCTCTCATTAGGATCTGTGTGTACCTGCATAGAACAAGTGGTATAAATTTAGCTTAAATAAGTTTTGCAGTTGGTGTAAAATATCTAGCAGGCACTGTATTATCAGACTGAGGTACACTGCACTGCACACAGCAGTGAATAAGTTGTCTTCATCCTGAGGACAAGTAGCGAGTCTTGTGCTCCTAAAATCAAAGCTATGTGGACTGTTATCTCAGCTCCTAATCTCTATTTAGTGATAAAGCATAGTAGATTGGGCCCAATCCCAGATAATGGGGTCACATGGCACCCCAGCATAGCCCCAGGAATGTCATGTAAGTCTCTCCTGACATACTCAAAGACTTGCTGAATATACTTGGTTTTTTTGTTGGTATGTTTGTTTGTTTGTTTGTTTGTTTTTGTTGTATTTTCTTTCTTTCTTTTTTTTTTTAACCATTAGGGTTCCTAATTTACCATCTTTTAAAATTAAAATAAAGGGATAGTCTATCGGTAGACCAAACTTCTACCAGTGTTCCCCTTCCCCTTTCTCTTGTTATCCCTCTCACTTACCCGCATCTCTACTTTCTAATCACTGGCTTCCTTCGCTTTGATATTTCTTCCTATTCATCTCTTTACCTCCTCTTCTGATTCCTTGTTTCACTTTACTTTTCCCCACTTCATTCTTTCATTTTTTTCAGACTTCCTTTTATGACGCACGATTTGACTGTTTTGTCTTTATTTCCACATGCATACCCTTCCTTCTTCATTTATGCCTTCCTGCTCTCAGCTCTTCCTTTTCCTCAGTTATCTGTCATGCCCACTTCTTTTTTTCTCCATCTCTTCCCTGCCCCATATGGCTTCTGAGTTATTTTTGCATCACTTTTAGACCAGACCAAGCAATTTACATGATACCATCTCAAACCACCTATTTTAGGTGGTTTTAGGTGCATCATTCTCTAGAGGTGCTCATCAATGTCCATGCACTACAAATGGAGCTGAGACCACTAGTTTTGACTAGCTGTTAAACTTAAAAGCATCAAAAGGCTGGTGATCCAGCACTCCATGCAAACACCACTCAATAAAAGGTTCTTGGAGGCAAATATCTGAGAAATACTGTTCTTTGATCATGCCCAATACCTTGTTCAGAGATACCAGTGCTCATGTGCTCTCAGGCTATCATTCTCATATAAATCATATGAGAGTCATTTAACTAAAAGCACACTACTTACTGTTGTCAATTATTAGTTGAGACAAAAGAAACTTTTCTTCCTTATTTCAGGTTCATTCTGCCACCAAGTGCAGAATGAGAACAGTGAAAACTCTGATGCTGAAAGCAGGGAGTCAGATTCAACTTGCCTACTGAGCCTTAACTGTCCTTGCTGAACTTCCAAAAGCAGCGTCTGTTCCTGAACTGCATGAGAGTACAACAGAGAGGGAGTGTTTGGTCCCACTGATTGCCAGAGCCATGAAAAAAATGGTTACTATTAAAAAAAGAAAAAAAACGACAACAGTGAAGAAATAGGTTCCAGTTGTTCTTCCAGACTTCTGGAGATTGATCTCAATTGTTTTCTCAGTCACAGACTCCTTATAAGGCTTTTTGTCTAGGACTTACATCTCTCATAATATCAAGCTACATCTGCTAGAATCCTTAGAGAAATCCTTAACTCCGCATCTCATAGAAATGCACATTTGTAAAAGCATAGAGTTAAGTATTTGAAATACATAGACAATAGCTATGTACAAATGTCAAGTAAGGTTGAATTCAATATAGTTATTTACCATTTCTAAAAAAAATTAAATGAAAGCTAATGATTTAACATTTATGAAATGACAATATATCCCTGTTTCCACTAGTACATTAAGGAGATTAGTAACAATTGAAAGATGAGTATACAGGACAAGGACATTCAATTAAAAACAACAACAACAACAAAACAGTCCAAAGGTACCACAGGACACAAGGAATATAGTTTTCTTTTTCAGGAATATTGCTAGTTAAAAATCTCAGCAGTACTTCAGAATGCAGCTTTCATAACCACCTGGCTAATTAGGTAAGAGAGGGTAAGCAGGTATGAGACTGAGGTAGATTCATCTCATTTAGTTAGAAGTGATTTGTTACGATTATTCTGATTGCCACCTCAGTAGGCAGGTATTCTCCCTTTCCAGTGGGATGATAGGACTTTTTTAGACACATGATGAGGATTGGAGAACTTTTTAGTTCTGTGAAGTTGCAATGCACCAAGTTTCAGGACAGTAGCATTCTTACTTTTAGAAAAGCTTCTACTGGAGTAAAGTGAATCTCATGGGGTAAAAATCTGATTGTGAGTAAATCTGAGGGGAAATCATCTCTTTTGAAAGTGAAAAAAGAAATATATGTACACATTTTAATTTTAAAAAAGCACCAAAATCTATCTGCTTAAAGACAATGGAAAGGACAGAATAAACCAAGCCAGAATAGGTGGGCTATGAGGAAGACAGACAAGGTTGTACAGAAATATTTTGTCACTCAATCACTTCCTTATATAAAGCATAAATGTTATTTGTATAAGACCGTTCTTACAAGTTACATTTCTTTACAAGCCCAGAACATACTATGCTTTAACATTTATAATTAAGGGTTTCCTCCAGCAAGATTACTGACACTTATGGTTTTCTGTGAATAATGTCACAACATCACCATGAGATTTACAACGAGCATTTCTACATTACAGAGTAAAATACAATACAGTGATGCTTGAACAAAAAAAGCTAATTTTCCTTCCCAACTCAGTGGCATTATAACACCTGGATGAACAGAGAGGCTTTCAAAATCAAACTGCTATCTCCACATTGTACTACAGTGCCATGTGTAGATGTACCAGGATCAATAACAATTGAATGAACTTTATGCTACGCTTCCTCCTTAAACAGATGAAACTTTACATGCCTGGCTCATTGCTCTAACATAGTTTTCTCCAGTACTCAGAGAGAGAATATTTCTGATGCTCGGCTACAGATTTCAGTATGAAGTTACCCCCAGGTTATCGTTGGTTTAACAGCAATATCAAAAACAAACAAACACACACACACACACACACAAAAAAAACCACACAAAAAAAAAAACACAAAAAAGACCAACTGATTTTCAACTCAGCATAACTCACAAAGTTTTTCTAATACAGAACTCTATCCAATTCAAATATGTAAAACAATTCCACTCACTTGTGATGGGCCAGATCTTGCATTTCCATCTGTTGCAGATTTAAATAGGAGTATTTTTTTTCCCCTGAAATTAGAATTTGTGATCAGGCAGCCTCACCCTCTTTGTCACCCCCGCACAATCAAACAGAGTAAGAATTATTCAGCAAGATTACCCCTTCCTGCCCTGTATAACACACATACATAAAGAAGATATGATGTGCCAGGAACAAGATGATATTCTGGTGATACTGTGGCAATGGTTAAGATCTTGTCATACTTTTAAGTATTTCAGTGAGCAAAGTTTGGCTCAACTGAGTGAGAGCTGAGGGCCCAACTACCAAAATACTTGTCCCGACCACAAAGGTAAAGTGTGCTTACCACACTGCAGATTGCGCTCATTGAGAGTAACAACCACTACTGCTTTGTTGGATCTAAACAAAAAAAAAAAATATTAAAAAAGTACACTGAATCATTGTGTGCTGTAACTAATTTCTATATATGTTAAGCCAAACAGCACTTTTATCCAAAAGTTTTATGGCAGTGCTGATTACTGGAGAATGAGTTGATGTACAAGCATAAAACAAGACTAATAAAACTTTGAATCTGGTTCTAATACAGAATCTGTTTTGTTGTTGTTGTTGTTTGCTTGTTTGTTTTTTTAAATGGTTCACAGTCAGAAAATCTACCTGTTTCATCTCTTATGCTGGATTTATAACAGTGTAAATCATTTATGGCAATATATATAATATATCCAGAAACTGAAATTAAATAAAAAAGAATTGATCATGAATTAATTATTCTTACTGATATATAACTGAGAAAACTTTGATGCGAAATAAATTTCATGTTCTTGCTATAGGAATTTCTATTTCTGACATAAGAACCATCAAGGTCAATTGAAAGATTCTCAGTAATTCAAATAGGTGCAAAGCAAGTTTTTGTAAGATCCCTGTCATTATATCAATCCTTGTCATTCCTATGCTCCTTCAAAGAAAGGTCTCGGTCAGATATGACAGGTAATAAATTTAGAATGAGGTGAAGTAAGAATGAAGAAAGATTTACTTTTGTGGTTTGTCATTCAAGTCTATATTTAAGTGCTTATAAAAGAAGACTTGTCAGTTGTAATAGATCTTTAGGAACCTTAACAAGATGAATTATAAGAATAACTCCAGTGCAACGCTATTGTGAAGTAGAAACCATATATATGAAATACTGTTCTAAAGGTGTCCACATATGGAAATATTTAAGAATCAAATGTTAAGAAATCGGTCACAGGAGATTTTAATGACTTTTCAAAATTTCATGACGAAATTACTTTTTTATTTTCCTAGATTACAGGAGAATGAAGAGATACCAAGGACATTAATTCTTCTAGTATTGTGTACTAAGTCAGTCACACCTTCCTGTCAAAGCTAGAGGGAACTCATTTCAGCACATTTATTCATATCCATGAGTCATGATGAGGTCATGATGAGGTCAGCATTTCTAAACACTGCATCTTCATTAAATATCTGGCAAATAAAAGTATTTTAAGCATAATGTCAAACAAAAGAGTGAGAAAATAGTAAATAATACATTATTATTGGAGCTCCTACACCCTTTTATTCTCTGTGCGTGGCACTGATGTCCATATTTTCAGATTAAAATAAAGACAAAAATTCAAAAGCCAGCTTCAAGTCTCACTTCGTTTTGAAGCAAAATTATTATTTGACTCCAGCTTTTCTCAAAACTGGGCTCCAGTCCACACTTGCCTGTAAATCCTATAAAGCCTACAGGCTGAACTTGAGTTGTGTACCACAGATCTGAGCCTTCCCATGAATACCACATAGGTGGCACAGGTGCAGAGCTCCCTGTTCCAGCTCTGGCTGCTCCTCATGCCTCAGTCAGCTTGCTCAGAGATAACCTGTACAATCCACCTCCATGTTGCAGCTACACATTGACACCCTTCCTCTTCTTGAGTTTTAGTGTGCTCCAGGGAGGCATTCACCTACACCTAAGAGGAGTTCATTGTGAGGTTAGTACCTTGCTGAGAGTCTTGTTGTTCAGTAGTAAAGAACGCAGTAGATTTGATGTTTCAAACAGTGCTAGGATAAAAACAGCAGTATTTTTCTCCAGCACCTTTTTTGCATTAAGCTATTATTACAATGTATTAGTACTGCTGAAACAGTCAGGAGCTGGAGCTTACCAAGCTAGATGGGGTGCCAACCCACCCATGCATTGCACTGTTGCATTGCTAGCCACATGTTACCATTGTTAGAATTACAAACAGCAATACTTACTGACCTAAGGAGCTCTATGAATGATGGATGCAGCATCACTCATGATGAAAAAAGCATTCCTGTGTAACCTTATGCTTTTGTATTTATTACTTTATTTTACCATTCTTTGATTTTTCATCATCTCCTGTACTATATATTGAAACAGTATGTCTGAGTGAGAGCGGCCTTGCTTACTCTCTCACCTATCCAAACATTTTCCCATGTGGGCTTGCACAGCCATTTGTACGCTCTCAGCCCTGACCAACCCGTGTACCCTTTCTGCATGCCCATTTCAGCAAGAGGAGCACAGAGCAGCACCTCGTTCCCATCTCAGTGACCATGGCCCGGCGAGCAGTGTATGAGCCTACAGGGAGAGCACAGCTGGGAATTGACATGAGCACTTTTCCTGCTGGACAGAGATGAACTGAAGGAATGTTGTGTCCTTTGGTTAGGCAAGTTGCCACGTGGAGCATTTCCATTCCTTATTCTGAATGGGTAAGGTTGGAGCGTTAATCCATCACTGAGTAGGCTGTAGGTGTTCTGGGGCACAACTAACAGAAGAACACAGAAGATCCAAACAGAGTTCAGGCATGAACTCATATTGACCTTGAGAATGCTAGCAAGCAGCAGAACCAGTGGATTTTGGGGAATATTCATGTTCATAACTAAACTGATGTTCTTTATACACTAGCTAATACTAGGCTTAAACAGGGTGGGGCTGAAAGAGTGAAATGCCTTAAATTACACTCAAAGAAGTAAAGTTGCCATGGCCTCATACAGCCTGAACCACTCCACATTTTAAGATTCTTTCCACCATGCATTTTTCCAATCCTTTACTCTACTTCCCAAAGTCTTTTCCCCACCCTGGGTCTCATCTCAGTGAACCCTATGAAGCAGTACATCTGTCAAAGAAATTACCTGTGGCTCTGTAGTTGCCCATTGCACCTTATAGCAGAAATCACTGGTGCCCATACACCCTGTTAGGACAGCAGAGGTGCTTGGGTGAGAAGTTATAGCTGTATCTGAAGTGCTGCTACATGATGTGGCAAAGCAGCAAGGCCTGTGGAGACCTAAGGCTGGACTGTAGATACTAGTCTGACTGTATGAGTTTACAAGCTGCAGTACTGTTTTAGAAATTGCTATTTTAGATTTGCATCCAAACCCTAAATCCTACGTACCTACAGGTAGGTGGATAGGTGACGACAATTGGGAGTTCTTCCCACCAGCTCTGAAGTGCCAGCTCCAATCCAGAAACAATGTGGATGAGTGACTGCATGGTTTACAGATTGCAACTGAAATACCGTGCTGGCGTGGAGCCCAGGCAATGCAAACACTCAATTCTCCATTTGTGGATCTCGGCTTTGGTCCTTCTGCCACCTTTAAAAGAGAGATGTTTCTCTCTTAAAAGAGAGATCTCTCTTTAAAAGAGAGATGTTTTTCTGTTTTACAGAGGCTGTTGTGAGTTAATACATTCAAGATTATGGTATTCCTTGATACAATGGATGTGAGAATAGCATGAATAGCATCTGCTCTTTCATTTCCACCTGTTGGACTAATTACCAAAAATAAGAAAGACAGAAAGACAAGAAATTTTAGTGAAAAGCTGTTAGTGAACTTCTAATTGCTTTATTAAATTATTTAAGCAATCTTTCCCTGGATTACTTTGTATGGGGAATGTGTGACTGCCACAGAGACGGGTGTATGTGAGCATAAAGCAAAGGCAACCAGCGCTCTGAGCTGTCCGAGGGCTCTGAAAACAATACACAGGTTAGAGATGCGGTTGAGGAGGACGGAGCCTGGGGACTTGCAGCGAGCCCTGGGACCCGCACCGGGAGGTGCTGCTGGGACCCTCCAGAGGTCCATATAGGTGCATACATACGTGTACACGAATACACCCCAGGCTGCGCGCACTGCTGGGCGTGCGGCTTCTGCTCCTCCAGAAGGGGAGGAGAGAGGGATTAAAACAGGCACGAAGCGCCGTTAAAAATAGCGCGCGGGAGGCTCGGAGGTGCGGCACGCCGCCCGGGGGCCCGGCCCGGAGCTCCCCGCTCCATGTAAGGAGCGCGGCCGCGCAGCGCCCGGCGCCCGCCCCCGCTGTCGGCAGGAAGGCAGCAGCCGGGAAAAAGCCGCCCGCCGCCAACTCTCCCTTCCCTCCTCTCCCTTCAGGAGCCCC
>JANHGO010005153.1:0-23538 GCA_024606505.1 Aquila spilogaster
TGAATATGTATAACAGGTGTGTATTTAACCTGCATAGTTAAACCAGACAGGTGCACACGCTAGGTGGAGCGATCCCCAGTGAGCCCAGCGCTGCAATAAAGGAGTGCCTGCTTCTTAACTTCTCAGTGCTGTTAAGGAGTTTTATTCCGGATTTCGGCAACAATTCCACGTACCAACGCTGATACGCTACGGTAGTGTCAGGGATGGCGAGCTGGCTGTCCTCTTGTCAACACCTCTTTTACTTTGGTGTAACCCTTTCAGCTATATAGGGGGTTGCTTTTAATTGGGAGGGCTGGCAGGAGGGAAATTAAGAGCATTTCAACGGCAGCTGGGTTCTCAGTTCGGCTCTTCTCAGTGTAGAGAAACAGCAGTGGCCAAGAAGGGACTTGCAAGAGAGAATTTGAGGTGAGAGCTACATGGAACTTTTCAGGCTGTAATATTGATGTGAGGGTGGGTGCCAGATGCAGAAGCCTGCATGTGACCCCTTCTGCTAATGCTGTCACTCCATCATTAGGTTTTAGTTCCAAATTTTACAGCTGCATAAAAGCTATGTCAGAACATACAAATAAATATGGAGTCCATTTTGTACATGCAGTAAACACACCAGTTTTGTTCCCAAACACAGTACAGTTTATCTTCTTTGCTGAGGGGAAAATGCAAATGCAATGTGCAAAAAGAGAGAGAGAGATATATAAATACATACATATATGTCTGTATGTATATATGGGTATATTATGTGTTTATATACCTATGTATATATACAGTTTAATGAGGAGCAGAAGCATGATTTTTTTGTCTTTCATGGCTGAATTATGCTCAGTAATACAGTGCACAAGCTTTGACTGAAACTTATCTTGTGGCTGAGGCACTTATAAGGGCGCTCTCAAATGTATTCTCTAGCATCTATTACTGTTGTTGAAAAACTACTCTAGTTTTCCTCTCAGTAGGAACATTAATAGGATCTCTTTTTCTACCCAACCACATGTTTCTTTCAGAAAACTTGGAGGAGTTTAAGTTTGCAACTTTTATCCATCTGTCTGAATTTGGTTAAAATTGGTCAACAGGTTCAAAAGCTGCAGCATAAAGCATGCACAGGCACAAAAAGCAGGCACAGAAACTAAAAAGGACACATTTGCTTCTGGTACACTTTATATCTCTTTAAGAAATCTTTATTTACTATCTTATAGTTGTGTTTTCCACATATAGTTCTGGTTCTCTACATATATAAAATATTCTTATATTGCAGACAATTAGGGGCTATTTTTTCTATCTATCTGCTATCAGGGTGTGTCTTGCTTAAAAGTACAGAAGAGCAGTATATCGGATAACACCCACGCTCCCTAAATCCATAAATCTGGGTTGAAAAGTTCAGCCTGATTAATTCCTGAATACTTTGTCCGAGATTTGTTGAAGCCGGTCCAAGTTTTTAAATTCTTGAATATCAACACATGGAAATATCTTCTCAGGGGATTAGAAAGAGACCTTAAAACAAAAGCACATTCTGGAATGGGGCAGAAATATTTTGCTTTTTCAGGTCAGGCCAGCTGTATCTCTTCTCTAATCTGAATATTTATGAGCTGTAGGAAAGCTGGCAGTTTTACACCCTCTTACAGATTATTGCCAGTTCCCTGTCATGATGGTGAAACATTCTCACCTTTTTAAGGCTTCTGAAAGGGGCTTTCCTACTGATTTGCCAATAGGGTGGGATAGATCAATTTGGAAGATGTGAGACATTTATTTTTCTCAATCTGAGTAAGCATGTATTTTTGTATCTCTGAACTAGTGGTAGACCGGTAGCATGAGTAATAGAGACTGACTGGTACTTCTGGAGGTATGGATCAGCAACATAGGAAATAAAACAGCAGACCTCCTCATACCAGTCAAGAATTCTGTGGCTGTGCAATGCAAATTGCTGTTCTAGTGCAAACTCGCTCCGTCAGTGAATGTCTTGGCCAACTTTGAACGGGTCAATTTTGTGCAAGGAGGATGTATATTGGACGAAGTCTGTCTGTAGCAGTCCAAAAGACAGTTCACGGGATGGCTCAAATATCATCTGTCTTCATTCAGCCAGAGTAAATCTGGCATGAACTCCAGTTTTTTGGGTTAATTTAAAAGAAATGCAGGTGGTCACACCTTATTTCTATCAGGTAGGTGTTTCCATGTGGTGCAGCAGTGCACAGCTCAAGCAAGCAAGGGCTCTGCTCTTTCCTCTGCAACCTTTAGTTAGACTCCACTATCATCATTCTGTATTTAAAAGGCTAATTATTCTGTGTTCTAACTGACTTATTACTTGGGTCAGCATTAGCCAGATTTTTGTGGTCAGTGAGTTGGCAGCTTCTCTTGAGCATGGCTTGTCTGTTGATGACAACTGAGTTGTGGTCACTGCAAGGCCAAGCAGTGGCTTACCTCCCTCTGACCCCAAAGTAGGCAAAATCACCTTCTGCCACCTTTCCAGATCCCAGCTGGCCCCAAGGACAGTTGGACTCTCCTAATGAGTTAGCGATACTTTCTAACATCAGATCATCCTGTGCCTTGGGGGAAGAAAGGGGTGTTCTTCCAGTTCTATTAACACGCCTGGTAAAGAAGGGTTTGCCAAGTGAACTGGGAAAAGCAGATACAGGGGTCCAGAAAGCATGCTCTCCCACCAAAAGAACCCCTTAGGTAGCTGTTAAGCCGGATCCTTCCAGGTGGTAGCACCGTGTCTCAGAGCTACGGATCCAGGCTACCCCATCAAGATTTCTGTAACGACACAAATCTGGCATACCTTGCAGTCAGCGCCAATAGGTTTCTTGCATTCCTCGCAGGTATTGGAATAAAGGTTTTCATAGCATTTCACGCAGTAGGGGCTGTCCTCCCTCAGGATGTACTTCTTACCGAAGAGGGACTCTTTGCAGTAGTGGCAGTCAAAGCGTTCAGTCATGTTGGTGTCTGGAGTCCAGCTGTCCTGTCACGAAGACAGAAATAGGCACATGTCAGACTGAGCTGGACTTGACCCAATCCCCCAGAAAGGTTTATCACATTGCACCTCAATTTTAATTCAACTTCCAGTCAGATAAATGAACACAACAGCAAGAAACTGGACTATAAATTTTGCAGTGCTGGGTAATGACAACGGCCCATCTACTTTAGCCATCCACTGACCCGTCTTTGACCAGAGCTAGTGTTAGAGATGAGAGAGAGGAGTAAATCCTGAGTTTGAAGAACTCACATGGGATTTGTGAATGGGATTTGACCAATAGGTCCAAAGCAAGAAGCTGCCGCTGTAGGGATGGAGGGAGCCAAGTACATTAAGAAGATGAGCCAGCTGATCTTCAGAAGGAGCAATATCTCCTCCATAAAGAAAGATGAAGGATTGCATTGCTGGTAGACTTTAGTCCTGCGCAGGCTATCGGGCATCACTGTTATGTGCTGCTGCTCCTTCCTTCTCCGCATTCTCAGTGAGCCAATGTCTGGCAATCATTGCCCTGCAGTGAGACACCAACCCTCCGTCTCTGCTCATGCATGGGCCTGTGGGCACTGTTAACAGCAGGAGATGTGGGGTCAGTGATTGTATACGTGACTCTTCTCTTCTGCAGTTGAAGGAGTTATCCAACAGCTGTAGCATACTGCGACACAAATGGCTGCCCTGGTTCAGGCAAACTTCAAACAATGATTACAGAAGGGGAAAAGCAAGTAGAAGAAACTGCAACTGATGCATCAGCTTGTCTGAATTAGGGACAACTGCTGTTTGCTCCTCAGGTCTTGTTATGTCTCCAGCATTTTCTGGGTGCACACACAAGCAACAATGACACAAATGCCTTTGATTACTTTCATGAATGTTCATTATTACCCGGGACAATTTATTTTGGGTTTCATTAGAGTCATCTGCTTCTTTCTTAACCTGAGGCTTGTAGAGTGTGTTGCACCTGAAATCTATTTGGAGGTTACAGCTGGAGCAGAGCATAGCTGCCTGCTTAGGAAGGGGAATTTCCCAGGCAGAAAGCACATTCCACCTGGACTGCATGATCTTCACTGCCTGCCAGGCCTCATCTCCTCTTTAAGCCACATTTAATCTATAAAGCCTTAAATGTTTTGGGTACTAATGGCTTAAGTGGCTACCTCTGCCTTTCACACACAAGTGACATTTATAGCAGCTGCAGTCCTTTTGCCAACTTCAGCTCTCGGTTTTAAACAAAAAGTTGTTACTCGCTTAGTGTTCTTGGCAGAGGTTGCTCGATTCCAGAGTTCGTCCTCTCCTTCTGGCGGTGGGAGCTACCCTTTGGGTATTCTGAAATCCTGAGCTCTCCTCCAGGGTTTCAGGTTTTATTATTATCTTTTATACCCCATAGCTGGGGTTTGATTAAGGTTTTAGGGCAGTTTGAATGTGAATGGACAAAGTTTGTTATGATAGCTAGAAAGCTTTTTTGTTGTTGTTGTTTTTAATGCTCAGTCAACTGCTGAATTGTGTGGTGAATAGCACAGACTAAGAGGCAAGTACGTAAGTGATGGCTCGGCTGCTAGGAAGTCTTTTGAACTCCAAGTAACTACTAAAGAAGAAAGAGAGACAAACTACCAAACCCCAAAATGTTCTTGGAAGAAAAGTCCTGACAGCTGGTCATCTGTGCTACTGACAACCCAGAAAGAGTAAGAGTCCCGCTGCTTTGACCCTACGGATGCTCCAGGAACTGATTAACTTTCTTATCCCAAAGGGCTGCTAGGAGTATGTTAGGTGCTTTTGGTCCTTACGGAGTAGAGAGGATCATAGGGACTGATAACAAAAAGACGGAAAGTAAGAAGACTTATGCTGGAGAGAGAAGCGCAACGATGACCCAAAGTTTCCCTCTAGCCCGTCTGCAGCAGCAGTGGCTAGCAATGGAAGTGTAAGGCAGGGGAACAGGGCTGGTACAGAGCGGCCTTTCCTGAATAACTGCTTCCAGCAGTTAGTCTCCTCTTGAAGCAGAGGTTCAGTCTTTACCACAACATTTAAAAGGTGATGGTGGATTTATTTTCCCCTCTGTTTTGAGCCTGTTTACACCCCCAGCCTACATAACGCATTTGTACTTTCCCATGATAGAACTAGACAGGACTTAATTTCCTTCTAGGAGTAGTTTCAGTAGAATGAATGGAGTCAGACCAGTATAAACTGGTGTGTGTATGTATGACCGAGTGAGAGTGATAGCTTTGTATTTAGGACAGAAATCAGTACTTTTTGCCAGACTTTATTAGATATTTTTCCAAATTATATGATTTGGTTGCACAGTTAATGTGCATTATGACTAAGTTAAAGTGTGAGCAGGAGCCATTTATGAACTTGCATTTTTCACCTTTCTTCAGAATTAGTTCTTTCTAACCCTGAATTAAAAGTAGATGTGTGATACCAAGAAGTGAAAAATTTCTCTGCAGTCAAGATGTGTAAAAGCAAAAAACCACAGAGTGTGATTCCTTTACAGGTTTATACCATTTCTGTCTTTCATCCAAAGCTGCTAAATGTAAAATATAGAAGTGGTTTGGGACTGGAAGAAGGACTATTCCCTTAGAGGTGGATGTTCCTGTCTCTTGGTCACAGGAGGTTTCTTCTTGAGTGCTGTATTATTTTCTGTGCTTTTCACAGAAGCAGAGGCAAGCATTATTTAATAGATTTGTTTAATAATTTATTTGATTATTTAATAATTTATTTAATAATTATTTAATAGTCACTGCCACTATTTTAGAAAAATGTGGCACTCGGCTCCCTATCCTGAAAGGGATCTGGTTTTGTTAAATGTGCTCTGAGATTGTCATAGTGGATTGTCCCCTTCACCCCGAGGAGGGAGAGGCAGGCCTGATTTTTATGTCCCAAACAGATTTAGGGCTGAACTCTGCTCTATGAAGACACTGCAGGGGCAGCTGTGGATGGGGTTCGAGACACAACTCCAGAGATTTGGGAAATCAAAACACAAGAAAGGAAAGTCTCCAAGATCTGCACTTTGGTTTTAGTTGCGTGAATCTTTTATTGGATCTGGGACCAAGTTCAGGTCCGATATCTCTTAAAGTTAGCAATTCAGGTTCATGTGGTTTCATTCAGAAAGCTGGAAATTGGGGTGAAGCATCCCAAATTCCAGGCTGTTTAGATCTGGGCCTTGGATTGGATCTCATGATCTGCTATATGATATTTTGAGGATATTTGACAGGGTTGTTTCTTCTCTGGAGACAATTAAATGTAATCACGGGGCCTATCTACTGAAAAAATTAGCAGGAATGTCAAACAAATCATTTCACTGTTGTCTTACAAACAAGAAATGTGAAATTGTGCGAAGTAATGTTTTTGCCTGTTACTTTGTACACATGGTCCTTTACATCGGCAGTCCATTAGTTCCTGTCATATAAAAAAAAATTGTGTTTAGCTTAGTGCAGGCTTTATGTGCTGCTTTGGGTTTTAAGAAAAAAAACAAAAGACTTCACAGGTGTGGATGGACACAAATTGCAATTCAATCTCCTTGCCATTGATCTATTTCTTCCTCTTGTGTTTGATACTTGTCGACCGTAAAGCTTTGTGGGCCAGAGGCTCATCTTTATTACACCTCTTTGTGGTACAACAAGGTCTTTGGATTTTATCGCAGTAGTCATTTTATACTTATGCTTTTTCAGACTGCTCTCAACATTATCATGAAGGAGAAATTGATTTTTCTGCCATACAGTCTCCCTCCTACAACATTAGACATAACAAGTACATCTCCAAAAGGAAAAAAACTTTCCATTGCAAGCCCAGAAAAGAAGTTACAGCTTATGCCAAATGTTAGCACTACCCACATTGTGTCTTCCAGGAAGTAAGAATTGGCATGAAAATTACCAAAAAGTTAGTAGGCTGACTTAAAAACTATGCTTCTTTCCTCTTCTTCCCCTGTTTGCTCAAATAGTCTCATTTTACTAGCAGTAATTGTTAAAGTTATCATATTGGCTCATAAAAATTAGGGCTCATAATGTCATTAAGAAATCATCCAGTGTTCCCCCATCCCATGACACTATTGACTACTGGAAAGGGGGACTAGGTGCCCCAGACCTTGCCCGCTTTTCCAACTACGTCTGCAAGCCTAAAAAGGGATGTTCTGTGCATCTCTTGTTTCAGACCCTCTTAGGGGTGTTGAACACTGAGAGGTACAGACGCACAGGCACAAGAGAGAGAAAGAAGTCAAGGGAAAGTGTCTAAAAAAATGTAGGAGCTGTGTAGTTTATTCAGTGAAGCTCTGATCTCTTGTAACAGAATCTGGAGACACAGAATTAAGCCCCTGTAGACGCTGAAGAGGGACTTGCTGTTGACCGCAGCTGGGTCAGTTGGGCTGGGGCTCTCCCTGTGCCCCTGGAGCAGGATGTTTTGTTAGCCACCTGTGTAGGAAATAAAAGGTCTTTGGAGACACCCATCTTCCTCCAAGATGTACACACGTTTCTCCCACCTGACTTTTTTTTCCAGAAGAACTGTGCACATGGAGAACTTTCTATCTGTTTATTTTCCTCCCCCTGAGAAAGGAAGATTTGTGCCTGGCAACTCCAGTGACACAAGCCATGCAGATCTAGAGCATTTGGAAACAATTTATGTTAATGTTCCAAAGGTTAAATGCAAAGATTTATGATATTCTTTGCAACTATGAACTAGCAGTTCAAACTATGCTGGTCTTTCTGGCAAGAGGTGATTATTTTCCTGTAACTTAGCAGCTATTGCCACATTCATTATCTATCATCTCATTGCAGCAACTGCAAGCCACTCTTAAAAGAGCTAATCATTTTTCCAAACCAGGCCATAATGCCATGCAAAGAGAGAGGGGAAGAAAGCTAATTTTATTTCTTTTTAATTTACTTTAGGAAAAGAAGAAATGACCGTTTGCCAGTAGCACTGACAAGACGGGGGCAGGGGGAAGTTACATACAGTCAGAATCCACCTGAACTTCAGCGTGTGGAAGTTAGCTGGTGTAGATGCCCACCATGGACACCCAGAGCAGTCCTGTGCGTTTAGATTTACTAAACCACATTAAGGGATGGTAGCCCTCTTTCTTTGGCTGGCCAGGTGTAGCTTATGCTCTGCTTCATGGGATGAGCGCCCTCAGGCACTGTTATGACAGAGCGGAGGGAGAGCAAAGGGAACGTTGAGTGCCTGGAGGTCTTGCTGGCCATAGGGCAGGTGTTGCCTCTTTGAGTTGCTCGGATCCCTGACCCTCCAACAGCCGGTTCCTGGCCGTGGGGAGCCAAGCCAGCTGATACATAACAGCCAAGTCTCCCTCCGTGGCCCACGGAGGGACATTCACTTCCTTACGCTAACGATGGCCAATGCAAGAGCTAACCAGGTGCTGAGAGACAAGCGATGCACAGCTCATCCTGCAGGAAGGCCAGCCAGCCACTCTTCCCTTCCATAGGTCCTCTGTCCCTGCCGGCGGCTACTGGGGTACCGCTGCGTGAACATGCGTTTCTTGAGTAAAGAGAGGAAAAGGAGAGTACTTTTGCAAGTATGAGACACTGGCGCTTATTGCTATGACTGTTCAAACCAGCATCTTTGTGTAGGTCCTTAAAAAGGGGAGGCATGGTTACTACAGGGAACAAGTCGTTGGGTAACCCTGTATCCCATGATGTGGGGTTTATGCTAAGCTTGTAAATGAGACAAGGATGCTGAGACAGATGTGGCTGTACTCTTTCTCTTTTAAAGTTTTAAGCTGAGAAGAAAGCGGAAGCCTTTTCCTCTTGCTGCTGCTATGGAAGAGCAATCCTGTAGTAAGCTCATCAAAAGAATTTGGCACCCTGCCTTCAAGAAATCAAGGCCCTTATGGTATGTCATTGCTCTCCCAGAACAGCCCTGTCAACAAGCCCAGGCTGCTTTACCAATGGCCACATGAAGGTTAGCATATTAGAAGTACCTAATTACAGAGGTGTTCATTGCTGCTTCGGAAGGTTTTAAACTCAGAGTACATATTCATAGATCTCCTAGAAGCTCCCTGGCAAAAGTCAGAAAAACTTGGTTTGATATCTGAACATAATAGTAATGATAAAAAACAATAAAAATCAAAGCGAAATAAAGAAACATCTCACTAAACATCCCACTCAGGCCTTCCTATATACATGCTAAATATTAAAAGCTATTTTAAAAAGTTTGGGTTTTAATGGACTTTTAAAAGTTACCTTAAAACATTCTTCAGAATCACAGGTTTTTCCAGCAACTCAGCTTCTTTGTGCATGGCTGACTTATTTTGCCTATGGTATAACATTCCGATGTCTCTTTTTAAGTACTTTAGAGCAATTTTCTGAGCAGACAGACTGCATTAACATGTGCAGATAACCAAAGCATACCTGGTTCCTGTCTGGATTGCACAGTCAGCCTATCATGAATTGGAAAGTGGATAGTCTGCTTTTTAAGATTGTTTTCCTTAACATAACATTAATAATAATAAAAAAAAAAACCACAAAAGAAAGAACCAGAAAATGTTTCTCGTGTGGTAAGGTTCCTCGTGTGCCTGGCTAAAGTAATCCCAGTTACAGCAGTGGAGAAGGAACACTCTAGTTGTGGTTTCTGTGTGGTTTGTTGTGTTTGGCAGACAATAAAGCTCTGCTCCAGTTTAGAGCCACTCCAGCAGTGGTAGAGCAAGCACCAGTGGTAGTAACTACAGAGGCCACAGAAGACCTGAGCACTGACACTTTGAAAGTGTACCCCGCACAATTTACACTATGATTATCTGAGATTGGTATTGAAATGACTGGAGGATGTATGGTCTTACCAACATTCCTGCATACATTTCAATTACAAAAGGAGCCTGTTGAAATAACACGGTCCTAAACGTACCATAGCAAGGAAGAGCACAGTTCAAGCGGAAAGGCTTGCTCTTGTTTTCTATTTTAAAGCCTTTTGAAACTGCTGTCTTCCTTCTTTCTGTTGCAGAATAAGCAAAGGCTTACTCAAAGAGAAAGATCAAATACTTGATATTACTTAAGCACAGAAATTCGTATTTCTAATAAGAGCATTTAAGCAGAAAACAGAAAATGATAGAGGAGAAAAATAGTATAAGATTAATCAAACCGATTGTTATCTCTGGCCCTACCCTACAGAAATAATGTATAAGCTAAATGACTGCAGAGACTGAACTCCAATGGAGGTTTGTTTTTCCAGAAAAGAATTGCTTTTTCTTATTGACAGGAACCCCGCTAATCCCAAAGAAATTAGACCTAAAGATAAAAATACCCAGAAAATGCCACGTGCTACCATGCAGTGACATTTCTGAATTCTCCTATATTTTTGAAGTCCTGCATAATACAATCCAGGGCACAAAATCAGAACCATGTCCCAAATATTCTATGTTTCCTTCTTTCTAGAAAGAACAAAACCAAAACTGGGAGGACCCTATGGAGGAAGAATGCTTTGTTATTTGTCCTGGCCCCTAGCAGAACATCTCTGGGTCTCTCTCTCTGGTTCTGTTTACAGAGGCAAGACCACAAAGCCCCTTTCTGTCTAAGATAATTGGCATGCGTGGTGATTCGGAGGATCAGTTAATGTACGTCTTTCAGCTACCGTATAAAAATACTGTAGCAGTGATTGCCCCAGGGCTGTAAGGCATCCATACTTCTTGCTCAGCTGCTGTGCCGTTGGCTTTCCAAAACGTGGCAAAGGCGGCTACATAAACCTTAGAGGTACCCGTTCAGCTGGACACATCTTATCGAAATAGATTGATTACACCTGGGTGAAACCAGTTTGGTCCAATTTGTTTGCTGGGGTTTGGGGCTGGAGACTGGACACAGAGAGCAAAGAGATGGGCTATTAATGTCGAGTCAAAGTACCCGTAGTGCACGAGAGATACAGGAGCAAGCACTGGAAGACACAGAGAGCCTGGGGACATGGACACAGGCAATCCTTTTGTGGGCGAGATCCCTTCTAACTGAAGAAGGAAGATGTTGGGTCCACCAGGGAGAATTGCACGGCGTAGTATGGAGGCGGGGAATTCATCAGGGGTGGGATCCTGGTCTCCGAAGATACTTTCGGTCTAAATCTCAAGAGTGCTTCAGAGCAATGACAAAATAGAGCTAGGTAAACGCTTACAGGCATCTTATGGTTTTATGCAACTCGCTACTTTTATTATGCAAGATGAAGCAAAGAGCGGTGGGTTTTGAGCCCTTGCGCCTGTGTTTGCCAAGGGTCTAGAACTACGTCCCACCACCAAAAGTGCAACCTTAGGCCCTTCTCTGCTGTGGTTGATATATTTGCAACTTTAAAATTGACAATTGGCTGTGAAAGGGAGACATGAATATTCTTATGCCGGTGTTACGCCCACCTACATTCCTCTTACAGCATATTACTGTATGTACAGTAGCCATTTAGCATCCTAGTTAATATTATCCTATATAATATAGAAGGGTATGTGAAAAGGAACAAAATTAGGACTGTAACTTTTTCACCTGGCATGAGTATTTTGATGTTCACCCTTAAAAGAAGCCTCTAGTGGTTTTTAATCAAACTGTCTCTCTCTCTCTCTAGCTAATTAGTATTGTTGAAATGTTAATGCTTCAGCGGCTGTCAATGTACCCGAGATTTATTTCCATGAAACCTGTCATTACCCTGCCATTTCACACCCTCACTTGGGGTGAATCTGCATCACAAATAACTGTGCATATGTAAATGAAACATTAAAATTACACAATTAGAATTAATCAGTCTAAAAATGCAAATTATGAGATCCCCAATCTCTGAAGCAGTACTCAAGTGAGGGAAGGTGACTGGCTGCAACACTACACCATCCAGAGTTTCTCTGAAGGTGCTCAGGACCGATTTAGCTGTCAGAGAAACACGAATGAGCCTCAGACCTGCATGTAACGAGTCTGCAAGGTCCTTGGAAGAGTGGCAGCGTGCTGGCCAGCGGCAACAGGCTTTACTTCAGTTTTTAGCCTGATTTTTATGCAGAAGAAACCGTTCCTTCTGGCTGATGGTGTTAACATTTGTCCAATCGTCCCTTAATTCTGAATGTCCTGACCCCTGTGAGGCAAGGTGAGGACAACAGCAGGTAAGACATTGCTTGGCTCTGGGGCTCAGGGCTCAACGCCCTGGAGAACTGAGCCAGGAGTCACTCGTGTGAATATCGGTCTTTACAGCCCTCCTCATCCCTTTCTTTTGGGATGAAAGCTTGAATTTGCAGCGCAATGCAACAGAAACTGTCGCCAGCCCTTACAATTACAGGAGCTGTACTTTGTCATCAACTTTTGGGGGGTTTTTGGCTCCTGATGTTTAAAGCATGATGGGATCCCGGAGGACTGTGTTGTGTGTGGTCAAAGGAGTCGTCTGATTTTTTCCTAATGCAAAGTGTGCCAGCTGGGAGCGCTCATGTCTGTATGGACAGGAGAGATGTGATTTCAGGGAAAGGGCTTCCCTAGGCTTCCTTAAGAAACCGTAAAGTCGTAGGTAGGAAAGAGGGCCTTATCTGTGCCAAGTACTTTAGTTGGGAATCACCATTACATGCTCTTCGTGGCAGGAACTTTACATATACAAACAATATCTGACACAGTATAGCCACTGCTATGTGATAACAGTGATCTCACAAAAAGCAGTAATATTTTGCTATAAATCCCAACCACCTGGAAGTGACTACTTGGTGCTTGCATGTGTAGCACTGCTGATGCCATGGGAGCACATTCGGCGGAATGGTGAGAACCAAAAATAAGTATATTCTACCCCAGCACTTCTGCCACCTTGGGATCTTCTAAACTTTCTCAAAAGACCACAAGAACTGGTCCATCCCCCAGCCTCAGGCCTGCTAGTCAGGTGGAGATGTCAGGTGGGAACCCCAGGTAACTTTGACAAATACGATTTCTGGGCAATAGCGGTTTGTGTCCTTTCAGCTGCCCCGCTCACCTCAACTACATCTTGCGTCAGAAGCCAGAGATCATTATCTGTGTTATGGCTAGGGTAAAAGGTAGTATTAGTGGTGCTCTGGTCAGATTTTTGGATACAGTAGTGCCACTATGGCAGTGTTAGGAACTGAATTTTCAATAAATATAGTACCTCATATCCTTTTTTTTTTTATTTTCTCCAAATGTGGTCAAAAATATACACAGGCTTTTTTGACAGAGCAGCCTTTAGAGTGCATCCTTTCCCAGTTATATGTACAGGGGCAGAAAACAGATAGAGATTTTTATAAAATTAAAAAAAAGAGACTATTTTTCTGCCTTCCCAATCCAAATGCCTGAAGTAGTCATTTTCAAAGTTTACCATCTGGCTGATAGAAGGCACAGAAGATTTTAGCCAGAAAGCTGGGAGTCCCGTAAATTTATGAACTGATGAAAATAGGGTTCATAGCAGAAACCAAATGGCAACCTTAGTTACAGCATTCCTTCACATTCAGATGCATGTGAGTATCTAATAACATACAGCCTTCTGTTGGTCCCTTCTAGGGCAATTCCTATTTAAGACAGCGTACAAATATGTATAGCCAACAATAAACGTTATAGCTACTGACTGTGGCAATCTCATTGTCAATCAGCAATCAGCAATCTTAGTTAATATGGCTTTAGATAGGAGTCAAGGGGGTAACAATAACAGACCGACTGAGTGCTGCTGGTATATAGATTTTATAAGGTTTGCTTTCTTGTGACTATGTGTGTGTCTCTGCACACAGCAAAGCTGAAATATGCAGGTGTCTGGGGAACTAAATAAAAGCTGTATCCCTTTAGGGAAGTAGAAAGTTCAGAACAGCCATTAATGCAGACAATGAAAGTTAGTATTTCCTTTATTATGTACACAGAGAAATCCATGTTAGACAGCGTACATTAAGGACCTGGGTTATTGTGGCTGCACACACATGCTGGCAGAGAGAAGCACGAAAAGAAGGAATTCAGAGCTATTAATTGGGATTTGCATTCTAATTTATTTTCTCCACGTTAAAAGAAGAAACGTGATGCTGATGGCTCCCCATTTTTTCCCGCACACAATCTGTCCGCAGTGTTTTCCCACAAAGAGGAAAAGCTACCTTTGTTTCATGTGCATCTGCTCTTGCTACAGTGCAAAAATGCTCCTTTGTTGAGCTCGGCAGCAGGAGTGTGCACGGAGGTGTAAGGAATCTAAGACCCCAGCTTCTACTTTTTATCACCTCCCCAGTGGATTACACGCAGCACAATACAGTCATTAAAAATAGTTACACACGAAATGACCCAGCGCCTCATCAGCTCGCTGATGTGTCACTTTACAGACAGACATGCAGCAGTCATTGCTCCGATAAGAAATTTGTCTTTTTCTCCTCTTCACACCCCTCGCCGTGCGCTCAGGAGAAAGGGGGACCGCCAACCTCTCTCCTCGCATCCTTACCCGACAACCCACTGGGGCATTAAAGAACCCTCTCCTCCGCTCCGCACCCTTTGTTTAAAGCGACGCCTTCAAAGATATATTCCGTGGGTAGTGGGGAGGGAGGGGGAAAAAAAGGGATATTTACTTACAGAGCCGAAGCGGGCAGTTAATGTCACCTCCCAGAGCAGGGACAGGGGTCACATCCATTAACGAATGTGCAAAGAGCACACCGGCCTGCCCGCGGAGGAGAGCCGTACGGCTAGCCGGGGCTTCCTACTGCCTGCGAAGAGCGGCTCTTCCCATTTCAGCTCGGCAGTCAGTGTTGTGTGGAAAGAGGCTGCTGCCTTCCCCAGCCTAGTGAAACCCCTCTCTATCATTTTACCATATAAGGAGACAAAAGCATCGGAGACACTCATTCTTTTAGGCGCTCTGCAGCTGGCATTCGACACTTTTTCTATTCCAAGGGTGTCGATACTTCCCCCTCCTAAACGTCTTGTCTTTCTTGGCCCCCTTCCTAAAATAAGGCTCCCCCTCCCCTCCTCCAGCCTTTGTTTCTCTAAACCCCTGACGCTTATTAATAACGTAGCTTTGCTAAGTCCGAGGGATCGTGCTTTACAGAAGGAAAGGTTTTACAGCAACTCCAGCCCAAACATTTGTAAGGCTGCTCACCTGGCTGAGAGAATAAAGTGTTTGGTTGTATTTGGTATGAGGCTTTACTCGCTTTGGCTGTTTTGCCTGCTGAGACTTAGTGCCTTGCCCAGAGCAGAGTGAAACAAGCTGTCTCCTCCTTCATGGAGAGGTGCACATTTTTCTGAGGAGCAAGTGTGCAGGCGTTTCTTTACAAGTGTTCAGAGCCCATTCTTGTTGCTCTCCACCCTTCTTTCTTTCCAAGTTCCCCCGTAGTGAGGAGGAAAAAGAAGAAAAACAGGGGAAATAAATAATTAATGAAACAAACAAAAAAACCCTCGTGTAAGAGAAAGCCAAAGGAACAGATTGTCTCAGCACATGCTCAGAGCCAGCGGAGAGCCCTGCCAGTGGGCACGTGTTAAGAAGAGGGGGAACCATAAATCCTCCTATAACCAGGAACTAATTTTTCTGCTAAAAAATCCAATTTCATCTATCAACGATCCTAGCAGAAACACATTCTTTTAACCAAAACCGTCAGGGTCCTGGGAAACCTCCCAGAGGGAAGAATTTGGATCAGAAGCGCGCGGGAGACGTCTGCTCTCTGCCATTTGAGGAGTAGGGTGGGGAGGCAATTCAGGGCAATACTTCAGTAACGTCTGGTGCTTGGCAAAGGGAGGTGCTTTAATTTGAACGCTTTCAACCTTAGGAGAAAGCAGTAGGATACAAATGTAAACCCCATTAGCCCGAGATAGCGTTGCTGTTGTTTTGCATCCAGGTGACGCAAGGTAGCCCAGTGTCCTTTTGCATTGGACACCAGGCGGTGATGCAGGCGTGCGTATGGGTTGGCTAAGGGTTTTTCCTGCAAAACAAACTTATGCCAGAACCCTCACCCGTACTTACTGTCCTCTTGTGCACCTAAATGGTAGTCAGATTTGGAACGGGGATGAAATGTCAGTCTCAGCTCTATTCAAAACCTACAAAAGCACAGACAGAATAAAATGGTGGGAAAGGGCCATTCCTAGTTCTTCTGTAAGGAGCAAAACCTCCTTTACAGAAGTGAGTTATTTTGGTGACCAGCAATGCCCACGGGACTATCTGTCTGTCGCTGCAGCCTGTGCAGTTGCGTTTTCAAAACACAGGCATTGTGCCCTGGAGGACTGACCGTGGATGTATGGGATTAAGGAGTTTGATTCCATGGCAATTAAAGCTTATTTAAATCAAAGCTGCTGCACTCCCCAGCCACGTGTCCCTGCCTCCTCCCTTGCATTTGCACTGGCACTGGAAGATGAGTTAAACCTAAAGCAATTTTCGGCGAGCCCTTGAGCTACCATGGAGCTGCACCTGTGTCTTGGGAGAGCTGCTGGTTGGGCTTCCAGCCCCATCACCGGCTTGCTGGATGCCCTTGGACAAGACATTGCATCTTTCTGTTCTTTGGTTTTACTTTCTGTAGATATAGAGCTGAGGACAGCCAAATTCTTGTGTGGGTTGTTAGTAAATTTACAAAGGGCTAGTTAGTGCATCATCATCATCATCATCATCATCATCAAATGATGTTTCTTTCTTTTAGATTAAATTATTGCACAGTGACAACAATAATAATTAATTTCCATCTTAGTTACTGTTCTTACCTCAGTTCTGATTTAGAAGTGCATGTGAAGA
Source organism: Aquila spilogaster (assembly GCA_024606505.1). NCBI lineage: Eukaryota > Metazoa > Chordata > Aves > Accipitriformes > Accipitridae > Aquila > Aquila spilogaster. The sequence continues at coordinate 16,544 of JANHGO010005153.1, forward strand.
AGAAAAATGGGCCCTGAAGGTGATTAGGTTTGGGCTATTTGAGTCAGTTTATTTCCAAACCTTTCTAAAACAAATTAAATATTCCAAATGTGTTATTCATTTTTTTCAATTTCCATTATATTTTCATTTCCCTATCTGTCCATTGACAGCCACTGCAGCAACTCTGCCAGACATTTTTTGATGTGACCTGCTGGAATACAATACAACTGTTTTCCACAATTACAAGTTAAAATATATACCAGCTCCATCTGAAATGGTTTAGTTTAACTGTTGCGGGTCATGGGTTGAGTTTAGGAAGATAAGATCATTTTTGTCTGATTTAATCTAACATCTCTGACTCTTTGAAGGCAGAAGAGCCTCTGCCAATTTTAAACCCAATGCTTTGTGTGCTCACTCTGGGACTTGATGCTCAGTAGCCACGTCAAGACTGCATGGAGCTGTGAAAAGGATGGAGGAGCTCCTTCCCTCATCCCATGGTGTGGTGTATGCACTCCATCAAACACTGCTAGGCATGGCAGGGGCAACATCTGACCTCTTACCCTCCTTCAGTGGGTCTACCCCTGCTCACTTCAACTTCTTATCTGACAAGTACATATTCAACAGTAATTGGCAAAACCCGCCACGCTCTCTTTCCCACCAGCATCAAATCCACCAAAGAGAAGAAAACCAATTTTTCTTAATGATAATTAAGGAAAGGGAGATGGGGAGGAAAGAGCAGGGGCTTTTTTCACTGGCAGATTTAATGTTTCAGTGACCCACGTTTGGGTTTTTTTTGCTTTTTATTTTTTTTGTTGTTGTTTTTTTATTTTTTTTAAACTTCATTTGTTCTCTGATTAGCCCAGCACAGATCAGCCATCTTCAAGGCTTCAGAGGATACAATGCGATGAAAACAGGGGGCAATGTTTCTAATAGGGTGCCTACATTTAAGATTAAAAGTACAAATACCATTCAGTGCCATCCTGTAATTTAGAAACATACCCTATGGCTTATATATTTCTCATCTATGTAGCATTTATGTAGCACATATTGCTTGTTCTTCAGTGGCCTGCGTGCTTTAACAGGTTTAATTCTAATGTGGGGAAGGCCATACCTCACATGTGGGAAACAACATGGAAAAAGTATCATTTTCATAGCAGGACTTCTCAATGATTTTACTAATCCTTCAGAAATCACACTTCAGCTACGGGGTTGATGCCGGAATAACTACTATTTCAGCACTTATCTCCTTTTCTGGCTGAAAAGAATGAACAAAGAAAAATATTGGAAGGAGACAGCTGGAAGTAGAATATTTCCTTTTCCCCCAGTTTGAGTCACAGAGAAATTTAATGTTTCTAAGAGAGCAGGGGAGGTGGAAAGCTACACTTTAAGGTTTGAAAATGGCTGAGCTACTGACTGATTCCTTCCACCACTATTTTATCCTGGAAACGGTTAAGTTACTTTATCAGAATTCAGCAAATCCCTTTCTGATGCTGGAACCTGTATAATACAAGCTTCCATTAAATACGAGAGGGTGCATTTAGAAGAACTGCTATTTTTGGCACTACTGCTTAGGAAGTAGTATAGACTCATGCAGACATTGCATTTTAGTTCATTAAACCTAAAATAACAGCCAGGTAATATTAATTTTTTCTGAAATTTCATTCTTATAAGATGTTCTCAGATATGTAGTTTTTCCCCAAGCCTATGAGGAATATGCAAAGGGTAAACAGATATTTTTGGTGTGTATTTTCTCTCCCCATTCCATCTCCCAGTCACAAGGCTTTATTCTGGTTTTCCCTTCTTCCCTTAGGTGACTAGATCCTTGAGTAGAAACACTCAGCAAGTAAGAAGTATCAGAGTTTCATAGACTCTGATGAAGAAATGATGGATACTTTTGGACAATCCATTAAAACCCCTGCAGCCAAGGCAGATAAGGAACTTTACATGAAATGAAAGTCTGTCTGCTTTGGGTTGATGCAAGACTTCTTTTCTTTTTGGGAGGGTGTTTAGCCTAAATCAATGTGAAAAGCTTAGTGTTTTAGAAACTCCAATCTCATCTGGAAAAAAATTTTTTCCGTGTTTGCTTTCTTAATGTGTTTGAATAGTTTTCACATACAGTCTTAAACAATTTCCTCTCGTGCATTTAGAGAAAGGTGCCATGGCTTAGTAGCACTGAAGAACTTCTGGTTTTGTATAGGAAAAGTTATCTTCAGAAGGATAATAAATATATTGCTATGTGATAAGATAGATGATACCGACTCAAATTCAAGGCTGTTTCTGTGATTAGATGATCTGGGATGGAGCTGAAAGCAGTTTAGACTTTTATGGTCAGTTTGAACAAAAGATTTTCTTCAGTGTTTCAAGTTAGTCAGGACCTCCTTTTCTATCCAGTTAGCCCCAGTTTCATTCAGAGAAATCTATCTCCTGAAAAAGATGTCTCAAAGGGAATGTGGCAGTGAGATAGGGGTCAACATTTGGTCTGCCAGTCTATGTAATTGCACCTATGCCCCTTTCTCCATGGACAGTAGAGATGCAGAGATGGTTTGCAGTGGATGACCCAGGCAGAAAGACAGCTACGTCCCCGCTGCTGCTGCTTTCCTCTCTCTCAGCTATGGAGACAAACAGCTCTTGACGCTAATGAAAGGTGGGGCATGAATCGAGGGGATCAAAGAGGAGAAGAGTAGTGGTGCTTGAGGAAGGAAGGGACAGAACACACCAGAAAAAGCTTCAAGGAGCAAGCCAGGAACTGGTCTCTGCTAAGGAAAATCCTTCTTGGTGATGGTTGAATTTTCAACAGCTTGGAAATCTGTGGGACCACATTACAGGACTGGCAGGTCCTTCATTGGGCAAGCAGCATTGTCAGAAGAGACATCCCAGGTCCTCGTGGATTAAAAGAAGCCATAAAAGCCATCATGGGATAAAGGAAGCCGGTCAAACATTTCTCCAAGCAGCAGGTGTCTGTGCCATGTGGGCCAGCCACCCTGGAGAGCCCTCACCAGGCTGCTGACCAAGTGGAGAAGAAATCATGAAGAGTTGTAATGAAGTGAGAGGAAAGCAACCATTCTTCTTGTTGAATACAGTCTTCTCCTTCCCTACTTTCCCAACCATTCTTTCTCTTTCTTTCCTCTCACTAGAGAACAGATGGTGCCTCTACTTCTAAGGAAACCGAAGTGAAACCTTTTCATCTGTGCCATCCTCACCCCTCTTTGGACTCTAAGCATTCCCAAACCCCCTAGGCTCCATAGTTTGTTCATCTGTAAACAGGGATAGGGAGCCTGGTGTCATGTCTTTGGAAGTGCTTTGGGATCCAGAGACAACCTCTGACAAGAGGTGAGTGGTTTTTAGAAACAGTGACTCTAAATGAGGATAGTGCAGAGATCTAAGTGGAGGAGCTCTTGCTTCTTTCCTTTCCCCTGGATTCAGCTTGATTGCCGTGTGGGGCCCTGAGCATGACAGATGGGAAGAGGCTTTTGGGTTTCCTACCCCTGCGGGTGGAACCTGGGATGTCAAATTACTACAGAGTTTGTAGTAATTGCTGGTCTTCTGAATTGGCAAATACTACCCCTTAATTTAGGATTTATTCATTTTAGTATAATCATGATTTATGGTTCCCTGTTTTAGACACATGAAACAAGCACACTGTGATTGTTCCAAAAAAACTAACCGCTCTGTGGTTTTGATAGCACAAGAGACATGCAATTCTGTACAAAATAGCTCACATACCTAGTATTCCCTGCAGTGTTCCCAGCACGGTCCAGTGTTTTTAGGCAAAGTCCCCTTTCCAGAATCCTCCCCCTCCCCTCCTCCACTGCTCATGGCTTCTTCTCCAAAACCTTACTTGTGTGTGAATAATTTCCTTCTGCTCCCCTTAATGCTTTTTCTGCCTGCATCCCTGACATGTTTTACGACCCTCTAGAAATAGTCAACAGCAACTTTTGTAACTGCTGTTTCCCCTTATCAGCCAGCCAGGGGCCCAGGGAGCTTCTGAGGAAAGAGAGGTTTTTAAAATCGAGCAGTTGGCGGACACCTCAAGAACTTACCTAACTCATTTCCAAGGCAGCAGTGACAACATCTACCTTGTTCCTGTCCAAGCTACCCTTAAGGATTAACATTAGGACTCCACAACCTCCAAAGTCAAAAGAGCGTAAGTTTTGTCAGTCCAACACAGATAGCAGAAAGAAAGAAAAAGACACTCAGACTAGAGTTTTCAGTCTAACATGAGTGCTTGTAAATGATGACTAGTGTCAGGCAGAACCTGTAATTTGTAGGTATTCAGATCATGCCACAGCAATGTGAAAATCATTGAGCAGAAGGGTTCCTTCAACTCGTTATCCTGTTCTTGGGGTCTAAGAAGTGTCTTGGGAAGAAAATGAAAATAGCCTGTAATGATACCTCCTCATAATGCTCTGCCAGTCTCCAACAACTTTTGGCTCAACCTGGGATTTCTCAGCCTGGAGGCAGTATCCATACTGAATATCACTTCCATGAACTTGCACAGTTCCCTCCTGATCCCATGAAAGGAAATTCACAGTTTCCCGCAACAGGTAGCTCTACTCTGTGTTGTTGAAGAACCTTCTCCTTGTGTTCATTTTGAACATGTTACCCACTAGCTTCATCTGATGCCTCCTAGATTTTACACTTGCAGAGATAATGAGCAACTGATCTTTACTCACACTTTACAGGCTGCTCATATCTTTGTCAATCTTTATCATATCTCCCCTCAGCCATCTTTCTCCTAGGCTGGACTGACCCAGCCTACCTAGTCACTCTGTATGACAGTTACTCCCCGACCTGTCTTTTATCATCCCTCTCCAAATTTTTTCCAATATGACACCTTACTTTGTCAGATGAAGTGGCCAGAACTTTAACATTCAACATGCTTCTTGGCTGCTTTTGAGCACTGAGGAGGGTTTTTTTGTAAACCTGTATGACCCCCAAATTTCACACCCAGGTGGTCAGCTCAGAACCATTACTTTACAGCTAAAGTTACATTTTTCCCCACGTGCACTGCTTTATGCTTATCTACACTCAGTTTAAGATGCTGTTCCAGTGTCTACTCATCCTGTTGCCTAAGATCCTTCTGTTTCTCGGTCTTAGCAGAATTTCCGCTATTAATCTCTTATTAATCTCCTTTTACTGCAAGAACTGCCTGTTGTCTTTCAACCGATTTTATGCAATCCATGCAAAGATCTTCCCTCTTATCCTCTGGCTGCTTGCATGTTTTTAAGGGTGTTTGGTGAGGACCCTTGGTGAATACATGGCAAAGTACAAATAAGCAGATGCTGCCAACCAAAGATCTCCTGTATCTGCATGCTTCTTATCATCTTACAGGAACCTGATGGATTTGTAGAGCATGATTTCCCTTTACAGAGCAGTATTGAATTTCTCCCAATGTATCGTATTTATCCATCTTCTCTACCCTGCATAGTAATTTCTACTAAATTTATCAAACTTACCAGGCTCTAATTTCCCCAGTTTCTCTTGGAACCATTTAAAAAGGCTGGCACTGTATTAGCTACTTTCAGGTGCTCAGTTCTAAGTCTGTTTTAAATAAGAGGCCATGCACTATTATTATTTCAGTTAATTCATCCTTTAGATTTCTTGGGTGAACACCATCTGGTTCTAACATTTTCTTCCTATTCATTTTGTTTATTTGTTCCATACCTCTTCTACTGACACTTCAGCTTGAAATAGATCCTCTGACGATCCCCATAAGGAAGTGTTCTGCTGTGGGAAGCTCTCCAAGTTCCTCACAGTGAACGCAGGAGTAAAAAAATCTGATTTAGTTTTTTCTGTTACAGCCATCTCTTCCCTGAGGACTCCTTTTGTACCCTGTTTAGGTATTGGCCCTATCGTTCCCCAAACCATCCAACTTGCCTTGAATTCAAAAGAAGCATACAGCTGCAGATCACTTCCCAGATTACTTCAGGCTCCTAATACTTTGATGTAAGTAGAAATAGTCACCCTCTCCGATCTGAATATGACTGGGGACATCCTGTTTTGCAGAAAGATCCTTCTGTATGGCAACAGTTATTTTTGTGCTCAACCACTGTTTGTATATACTACATATAAACTGAGAGGGTCCGAGACGTAGGCTCAGACATATATTATGATTGAAAATATGAGCTTACATTGTGCACTTTGAAGTCGAGTCCTTGCTATTGATCCTTTTAGGTCTGTGCTTACTTTGAACTCTGTAAGTGCTCAGGCCCTTTAAATAATAGGATTAAAGCAATCTTCTAGCTGCTGATGTGAATTTCATGTCTAACACTTCACATAGAGCTGAAAAAATATACCATCCATTGTCAGCCTGATAGACATATGGATTGTGTTTGTCCCTGCCAAGTTTATAGTCACATGGCTGCCTAGTGGAGTTGCTGTCTTAATGCGAATGAAATTCAAATGTTGTGAGTAAAACGAAATAGAGGCTTGTAACAATGGCTTGTCTTGAAGATAATGTGTCTTCTGCTGGAAGATAAGTAATTTTTTTGAATCATTAGAGAGGAGTCAGAAATCACATTATGAAGCAGAGCTAGTCCTTTCATTTATCCCTAATGGCTAACCATAAAGTCTAGCGAGTCCTTGCTGGGTTGCTACAATACAAATGCCTTACACAACTGAGCACTGCCCTCCTGGCTGGCTGCTCCCCAAAGAGCACCCGGTCCACAGTGATGCTGGCTCTTCCTTATATCCAGTAGGATTTCCAGGAATCCAGACCCCTCATTTGCAAGGAAGAGTTCCTAACACTTGGATGTCCAGAAAAAAATGCAGAGAAGAGGCTGGCTTGCTGTTGGAGTGAGTCCAGAGGAGGGCCACGAAGATGATCAGAGGGCTGGAGCACCTCTCCTGAAGCTGAGAGAGTTGGGGTTGTTCAGCCTGGAGAAGGGAAGGCTCAAGGGAGACCTTATAGCAGCCTGCCAGTACTTAAAGAAAGCTGGAGAGGGACTTTTTACAAGGGCATGTAGTGATAGGAGAAGGGGTAATGGCTTTAAACTGAAAGAGGGTAGATTTAGATT
>JANHGO010005154.1:0-23535 GCA_024606505.1 Aquila spilogaster
TGTATTTGTGGGCAATGATTTCAGGTTTTGTTTTGTTCTGGTTGGGGTCCGTTCCTCCCCCCCCCCCCCATTAAAAAAGTAATAGTTCCCTTATTTAGTCTTAATTGGGTGTCTTAGATACTCATCCACTAATCATGCATTTGGGATTGCCAGTAGATGAAAGACAGTTGTTGGCAGCAGCCAATAACCAGCCTAATGTGTCAGCTGATTCAGCTTCATCCCTTCAGCAAGAGGGATTCAAGTCCTTCCCTGCTTTTGTGTAATGTTTTATGAGGCTACCTTAGCTGTCAGAGGAACAACACTGACACATGGGACTACTGAGGTAATGCTTGGAGTGAAAATACAAATACTACCTAAAAATAATGAGTGTTAATTGCATACCACCACACTGAGAAAAGAATATACCTTCTCTAAAGTTAGAGTGCCAATGGAAGTTACTAGGTGTTCAAAATCAGCACATTAAGGACTGCCATGTGCTTTTTAGTCACTGTGTGGAAATATAGAGATCCAAGCTAAAGTAATTTCACAGAATAACTTGCAGTGAAAAGTAACAGAGAGAAATGTACACAGGCTGGCATACTTAGGGCAACAGATACTTTTATGGTTAGAGTTTTACACTCATTGAAGAAGGGAAAACAGAGACATGTACTGAACAAAGGATGGCTGTGGAAATAAAAAAATACCCCCAAACCCTGGCAAACCCCAACTGGTACAAGCTAATTGTCTCAGACAAGTGCTGAAAATTTTAATTTGTCAAAATATGTCCCCAAACTATTTATCTAACTGTTCACGATTCTTGTATGTACCGGTTCCATTGCTTCTGATGACCAGTGAGAGATCTGTCAAAAAAGAGAGAAGGTAAACTAAATTAAAAAGCCATGGTAAAAGGCATTTTGATCGAAAAGGCAGACTTCTGTTGTTGCAGTACTGTAACCCCTCAGACTTCAGTTGGGAGTGTATCAGTAATAGCTTGGAACAGACTTTTCTTGAAGAGAGGGTGGGTTTGGTGCGCTTTTTTTTTTTTTTTTTTTTTTTGTAATTTAGTGCATACTGTTGGGATCAATGGTAACTGCTTTTACTCCAAATGCTGGTAGGATATTCCAAGAGTCTTCTGTTGTCTCATACCATGCCTCTCCCCTGGTATGTACAATCATGTGTTCACCCTATTTTCCCAGATGAGTTTAGCTGACTGAAAATGCTATAGCCTTAATATTCTATATAAAGGCAAAAGTATATTTTATTATGAAGGTCTGTATCACATTTCTATATAGAAAACAGTAACTGAACTCATAAAAGCCCTGATGGAATTTATACTGTGAGGATATACCCTTGGCTAGATTAGTTTTGGAAAAGTTTGTTTCAGCTGTTTTCAGGGCCCGGTCAAGATAATATAATTCTTTATTAAATCAAGGTGTGTAAAAAGGTAGTCCCACATGCACTATTACCTAGTTCTTTGTACTGGCCGCAGGATATTTAAACACCCATGGCAGGGACTAAGGCTGCTCAAGTAATAATGGAAAAGCCTATAGGGCATAACCCCTGCCATACCACAAAGTTGTTGAGGAAAATCAGAAATATTTAATAGCGAAGCCCCAGCTTACGTGCGCATATTGCAAACATTTGCATGAAGAGGGATGTTGCCAGATGTTACTAGAGCAGACTCCTGCTTTTTGGACCAATTGTGTATGAGGCATTTTTGTCATTTTATGCATTTAACAAGAAATCACTTATGCTGTGCAGATCATCATGAATTCTTCAGATACACGGCCAGAAAGACATGAGAAATAGAATCTTACCTGAGGTGTACTATTGTCTAGGTTTTAGTTTTGAAAATGTAAGAAAAATGCAAGAAAGGAAATAAAAGGATGAAATAATGAGGTATATATAGGACATGGAGAAAAAGAAGCTGGATAACTAGAAATAGGATTGTTTAGGAAATATGGAACTCCTTGACATGTGAGATTTATGGCGCACGAATGATAGGAGATCTCGTGGTGGCTCCTAGAAGACAGGCCTGGAATAAGCGTTTACGTGCCTGAAAGGCAGTCCGCTTTTCTTTCCAGCAAGATCAATTGATCTAATAAAAGGTTCGGCCTCTCTTGCCAGCCAGAAGAAAGGTAATTGATCCAGGTGTTTTGTGAAAAACCTCCTTGTGCTGGCCCTCCAGGGATGGATGCGGGAGTCCCTTCCTGGCTCCGCATTTCCACCTGCGTTTGCAGACCGAGATCCTGCGGTGCTGGGCTTTCCGATATCACCGTAGGCCTCCTTGGCAGAAGCTCATGGCGCTAGCGGTGCCAGGGCCAGAGCCGCCGGGGTGCACCCGAGCGGTGCCCGGCTCGGTAGCGGTGCCCGGCTCGGTAGCGGTGCCCGGGCTGCTCCCCGCGGGGCTGCGGCCGGCGCCTCCCCGCGAGATGGCGGCAGGCACACGCGGTCTCGCACACGGACGAGCGCTGCCTCGCACCGGGGAATTCGTGCCAGCCCTCTTTCCTGTGGTCTGAAATCATTGCCTTTCCACGAGTTTCAGGATTAATTGCGTTTACTGATTATTGCTAAGAGATGCAATTTTATTTTCCTCTGATACTAAAGCAGTAAGATAGTCATGAATACAAACCACATCCTTTGTAATCATGTAATGCTAATTAATTAGTGACTTAACTCTGCCTGGTTTGAAGGAGCCTAAGTGGGAATTTGTGCGTGGTACTTTTTCCACCAATATTTATTATATGTATTTGACTTGCCAGTTTCTTTCTCCAGTTAATAAAATTAAGGTGGAATCAATGAGGTGGAATTCATTAATTTTACCCTAATTCTACCTTAATTCTTCTGTGCCTTTTCACGTAAGAATGTTACAGAGAGCTTTACTTATGGACGTTACGGCAGTGCAATCCTAAGATGTGCCGTACAACCCCAAATTTTACTGAAATACATGGTAATGAAAGGTGGTTTGGGTCTTTGGTGAAAGCACAAACTCTCCAGCCTCTCAGGACATTCCTCCTTCTTGATGATCTGTGATTGTGATCATTTTCTACTTTTGACTCAAATAATGTTCACAGTCAGCTTTCAAGTGAGAGGTATTTTATATACTACTTGTACTTAAAACTAAGATAGAATGTGCTTATACTGACCTAGGAAAGCAGTTAGGTGCACTACCTTGCAGGATCAAACCTTGTATTATTATATTACATTCTTCCTGCCTACCCCATGCAGTCAGAACTGAAGAAAACCTAGATATGACTCCTAGCTTTTCTTTTTTTTTTCCCAGAGAGTATGGGGCAGAAGTGTGGCAGCACTACTGTGCTTTCCATGTAATCAGCTTGAATAAGTAACCTCTGGCAGGCAGCCTTTAACACAGTGTCCCTTTGTCTGGTAACTTGCTGCTACTGTGCTTGACTTAAAAGCATTTGTAACAGAGCAATGCTGTGTCCTTGAATACCTACTGACATCCAAATAAAATGAAGTGTAATGTCACTGATAGCAGATAAGTATGAAAGTTCTTGTGCAGGCAGATTTCAAATATTAAAAATTTCTAACGCTTGTAACTGCTAATGTATCAGTGTGCTATTTGTTGGGAAAATAATCTCTTCTCCCAGTCCCTTGTTCTTATAAAATCACTTTACAGCTTTACTTCTCTTATCAGTAAGCATGTCCTTTCCTTGGTGTCCTTTACACCATGGGTCAAAGTCATCACTTTCCATACATTTGAGCCTAGACCAAAATTGCATATGTCCCAAGAAGCATTGAACTAGACCTTTGGGACTAGCACTGTTAGCTATGTCACTCAGCACAAACATTTGCCTTGGTGTCTTGACATGGAATCTGCATGCAGAAGTGAAGTAACTAGACTGGAAAATACATATTTCATTTGATGGTGTAGGGAAGCCTGCTGATAGATAGAATGGCAAAAATGTTCTTATTTTGTGAACTCCAAGGATTGTATGATTTTTACATCACCAGAGTCTAACAGCGTTGTCTGTCCCTTCACAGCTCTGCCCTTTTTTTCCAGTATGAGGCAGCTGCATCATGATGTGTTGGATGAATAAGTGGGCAATGAGGGAGAAGGTAGGAAGATAATAATTTACATACAGAAATGGGAGCTGAAAAAGAACAGCACTAATAAAATCTAGGGGACAGTTTCTGTGTAGGAGCCTGGGAGACCTGAGGGTTCATTGCGTTTCTGTTACTGGCATCTTGGGCTATCTTAAGGCAAGTCATCCGTATAACTGAAGTAATGATAGAGACATGCTTTGGGTAGTGTTTCAGCTCTTTCAATTTGACATTTTTGATCACAACTAGATACTATTATTCTACTCCTATTTGTGCCATTGACTTTGGGGAAGTAATTTAACATTTCGATCTCAGTTTTCCACTTCTGCAAAATATGACTAATGATATTGTAGTGGCTAGGTTTGTATATAGGACATGCACAGACAGTCTACTGAGCAAAGGCAGGAAAGACCTTACCCTTTGAGGAAACAGCTTTGAGAGGAAGCTGAAGAGCACATTTCCTGACCCAGAGACTGTGCACTTTGGAGAAGGAGGAAGTGTTCAACTAGCCTAAGCAGGAGGACAACAGTAACTGTGCTGTTTTCCAATAATAAATGGAAATAATTCTTTAGCTGAGGTGAGTTCATACTGCTGAGACCTCAGGTGTAGCAGAAAAATTTGACTGCATTGTATATTAAACCTGTTCATCATGAAAACTTGGACTATACTATAGTATTTGCAAGGGCTGCTTTTGCTAAATGCTGTCCTAACCAATCTGTCTGTAGATTTGAAATACCCCAAGAGCCAACATATAAATTCACCTTCTATATTCTGTTTGCCAGTTTGTCCTTCTGCCCCAGAAAGCATGATATACAGCATTGGCTGAGTGAACTGCAAAGGGTTGGTTCGACTGGTCTGCACAGAGAATTGATTCCAAGCTGCCCAGTACTCCAGCTGAATCACAAGCCTTTACACATCTGCTCAACTTGAGTTATTGTGGTAGATAGGGGAGTACACAAACACAATTAATTAGGCTGTTCAGGTGAGAATTCCAGCCCCCTTCTGAAAAGTCAAATTTCTGTTTGCAGCTACAACTTCACAGCTAATTTCTTTCACCCAGTGTAATTTGACCTGAAAAGTTCAGAATTTCCAGAGTTGTTTTTAGATGTTCTGGGGATTTTCTGTTCTAATTCTCTCAAACATTTGGGATTTGCTACTTACTATTCTGAATTACATCCCTTTGCATCTCTTTTTTTTGCATTGGAATAAATAACAAGAGCTGATCCATCACTGAAATATCATCCCAGTCATTTGTTTCCATAGCTGCCAGCCAGGCTGCCTTCTGCCAATGGCAAAATTCATGGGAGATATCTGTCACCATGCCTAGTCATCTTCCCTTAGCTAGCTCTGTCTAGAAATCTTTTTCATTCTCTGCCCTCTGAAGTCTACAGTGGATTTGGTCTCTCTCTGAAAATACTATAAAACTTCTCTTCCAGATCCTTTTGTTGTTAGGCATTTTCCTTACCAAATATTAATAAATTGCCTTGCTTTTAAATGTGCCAATATCTTACACTTCATCTGTATACACCTTGGGATATTCTGTAGAGCTCATTAACAGAATGGTCAGGTTCAGTAAGTACATCTTATCTTAAAGACAGTGGAAGTCACAACCTTTTACATTTTTATGTCTTGTCCTGGTTTAGCAAATATGAGAAACAAATCCCCTCCTCATTTCTGAAAGAAAAGATTTTTGAGTGGTAGGAGAAACCTACCCAGAAAAAGACATTGCTTTGACTTCCTAGTAAGAAGTCTCCGAATGGCTTTAAAAAATAATATGTACATGTTGCAGCCTTACTATTCTGTTTTAGTTTCTCTTAGATCTCATTTGATGTTTAAAAAATGAGGTAGCCAAAAAGTTACTTGGGGATACTTTTCTAATAACTTCTGGCCAAGGGACAGAAGCATGGGTAGTATTTCTATAGTCTATTTTCTGTCTTGGGTGATTGCCTGTGTTTGGATTCTGGACTCTGTACAGTCTCTCTGTGGTCAATGGTAAGAGAAGTACCTCTAGAAGGCAATTCAGCCACCTTGCTAAAGTCTAATATAGATGCTCGTAGTTGCCCTCTTAAGGCAATTGTCACTCTGAATATTGAATGTATGGAGAGTCTACAGAGCCCAGAATTCTGATGTAAGCATCTAATTTACCTGCTTAATGCAAACCATCTGAACACAGCCCTAACCTGTGAAAACAGGATGACAGCATGAAACAAAGAACTGAGGTGGCGTCAGCTTATGATAGTGCTGGCTAGCAGTGGGGTAGCTGAATTCTGACTATTTGGGAATGAAGAGGAGGCTGGGCTAGCAGCTTGCTTTTCTATTCTTGCTTCTGCACTCTAATCACTGTACTCTAGTTCATTAATGCATTCTATGTCATTCTGAGCATGCCTGTCCCTATGGCTTCAAATACCTCTTGTCTGTATAGCTCAAAAAAAAAAAAAAAAGTTTTATCTCTATCAAGGATCTAATCTGCGGGGGAAGACCTTTGTTTGTTTCTGTATTTTTTTACTTTTTAAAAGATATTTTTAGTTTTAAGAATTGAAGAAGTTATTAAAAACAGAAGAACGGAAGCTAAAGACTCATTTTGGGGGTAGCACAGCATATCTCCAGCAAAATGAAAGTCTAGAGCATTGGACTTAGAAACATACACTCTCAGAGTGGTAGAGGTTAGACATACATTGTGCCCAGTGGAACCGAGTAAAAGTTTACCTCAGCTCCTGCACTGAGTCCTGTATTGGCTGATACGGCCTTTAAAAATACCTGGTCTGTAGGAAACACTAAACTTAGCGGCATGGATGAAATATTGGTCACCTGAATATAGCCTAGAGTCTTTCTGTATCAGAGTAAGATATGGATAATAACACCACCTTGCTTTGCAGGAGAATTATGGAGACCATTATTTTAGTTTCTTAGAAGCTCGGATATTCTGTCCTGGGAGATGTATGAGTACTGTAGATAAATAGAGTGAGTGAAAAAGCTTTTCTGTATTTCTTCTGTAAGACATTTCTGAGACTGGCAGTCTACAACCTTTCAGCAGTGTTTAAATTCACTCTCTTGAAAAGAAAAGCATCTCACTCTCTGTGGTACTGTTTGCAGTTTCCCAGTTTGAAATCAACTAGTAGAACCCCAGAGGGTTTTTCAAACAGCTGACCATTAAACAGAGTCAGGAACAAAGATCAATTGAAAACACATTTAGATTTAAGCTTCCTGGCCTGCTTTTAATTTCTTCAAATCAGCATTGGGAGTTATTACTGTGGTCAGTCTGGCCTTTTATTTGTTTTATGGATTATTCATATAAACAATCAACTTCAGGGATGTCCAACTGCTTTCTGGGGTTTTTAGGTTTTGGGGGTTTTTTTTTAGTATCTTCCAAATATTCCCAAAGTTATCAAAGGATTATGGTTTTAAATGCAGAAAACATTAAATAGAAACATGTTATTGGAAATAGAACTATATTTATGAGTCTAGAGGGAGTTTGCAAGAAACTCACCTTGCAAGCAGAATTTGGGTCATGGCACCTTAAAGCTTCAGTAGCTTTCTTGAGTCTGGAATCTGGATTTGTGGCAGCCTGGATTGTTATTTCTGTTCAGATGGATCTATACAGGCACAAAAGGATATATAGCTCTAAAGAGTTTGCGGTTCAGATAGAAATCAGGAATAGTCAGCAGTTTGGCTGACCTTACTTATGCCTTTAGGGGACAGGAGGGGAATCCTAAATGTAGTTTGTAGCAACCTCTGGGCATTAAAATGACTGAAGCACCTGTAGTTCTGTCCATGGCTGTTCTGAGCCCTGAACTCTTTCTTTTGTGTAAGGTGCCATGCTACTCTATTGCCACCAGAAGTGTGATGCCAAACACTTTGTTTTGTTGCAAGTCTTGCAATAATTGCTGGGTTTGGCTTTGGGTTTTGTTTCTTTTTTTTTTTTAAGACAAGCTACTGTAATCCTAAAGTAAGTGATAATATCAGCTTTTAGCGTTTTGTACTATGTTTTTAATTCTCAATGTAACAAAAGAAAATTATGGCTATAGGAATACTGTATCAAGCAAATATTGTTTTGTCAATATGCAAAAACTTTCACCCACTTTCACAGTTTTGGGGATTGTTAGATAAGATATTTGAGTGTTGAAAGCTGATGGCAATATAGCATCACTGTCAAGAAGAAAATAATAATTAAAAACCAAATGTAGATATGTTTGTGTTATATATATTAGAACAAATACACTGGCAAGTACATTGCAATGCAGACACACTCAAATTAGTTTAGGTATGAGAAACCCTAAGGCCATGTGAGTACAGGAGCCTCCCTGGACTAATACACCCTTCACGGTGGGGCCACTTAATTTCTGTGCTTAGTCAGCTATATTATTTCCCATACCCAAGCTAACTTGCTCAGGTACCACAGCTATCACTGTATGGCGATGTTTGTAATGCAGGCATATAACTTCACAGAAGGACAAGCACATGGGAACAAACAACATCCCCAGCAGAGATCCCAGGCTCTGACTCAGTATGCTAAATCTTTTTAAAGGGATAGCATCAGTGATAGCTTCAATATACAACAGGGTATTCATTATGAATAATGGTAGCCTAGAGCCAGCTAATTATATTTGCAGGATGGTTTCCCTAAAAAGCAGATCTTGGACAGATGGTAGTCAAATGATCAGTCATGCCATCATCTACAGCAAGTCCGAGGGCTGTGGGGAAAAAGGTAGTGTGTGGAACATCTAATTTCTGTGGGAGCCATGTACTTTTTTACAGGTATACAAAGGGTCACAGAAATATGTAAGTTGTTGGTTAACAATTGTAGAGTTACTGATGGTTGGCTACAGCAAGTTAGCAAAGCTTCACTTTGATGTGCTTGTTACCCTTGGGTGACTGTGAATCCTGTAACAGAACTCTCCAAAGGTCATGAGACTGCATGCTAGCCAGAGCTTTGCAGAAGCCTTTTTTAGGCTGGAACGCTTCTTGCTTCTCTTTTTATTCCTTTTCCTTGAAAACTTTTGTATGCTTTTTTTCAGTCTGCTTTCTCATGGAAGATCTCTATACTGTTATGTTGCATGTCAATAGCATTGGAAGAGTATCCCTTCAACTGAAAACTGGAGATCAATACTCTGTTGCAACTGAGGTACTCAAAGCAGATACGACTGTTTGTGTAGATAGTGACTTGTAGCATAGTCCAGTATTTAACAGGGCTTATGTAAGGTAGTGTTCAGTCTTTATCATCTTTGTTCAGCATGGGAACTAGAATTGTATTTCTTGTGTTATAGCAAGCCTTTCCTAAGACATAATTCTGACCATGGGTTCATAACAGTACTGATTTAAAGGTAACTTAATTGTTGATAAATGCATTTGTTTTGTCAACTGAAGTAAAATTATAGGACGCATGCTATGCAAATAGAACGTGGTACTTAATTGTTTTAAGTGGTATGTCCATTTTGTGTCACCACAGGAGCTCTTCCGGGTTTTGGGTAGAACTTTTGCAAAGGCTCAAGACTGCTCCATTAAAATGAAATCTTTGGTTTCCATTGCCCTTTAATCAAATGCAAACCAGAGCTTCCAGGGATTGTAAAGGATTGTAATAATGTCTCAAGTTGAATTTGGCTCTTTTGCAGCCCATCAAAAGAAGTTGTCCTTGACAAAAACAATATTTTAAATATCTGCTCACAAGCACTGGAGCCAAAAGGTTGCTATTTCATTTGGCAAAATACCTTCCCAAGAACAAGACTGAGACCTGAAGCTGAGCCAAAATAAGCTCTAACAGATGCTTAGCCTAGAAAGCACTAGACTGAATGGCTAAAATTGTTGAAAGAGTATACAGGGAAAGGGAAGGGCAGTTAGCTAGTTCTGCTTCTGACTTGCTGTGTGGGCAAGCTGCATGCCTTCTGTCCTAGTGCTCTGCCAACTAGAGGACCTATCTTGCCTGTCTGCCACCTCACTTCAGCTTCTGGTGTTTAATCCATTTCTTGCTTTGAGTACAGCTGTAGTCAACAATAGGCCTTCTGTTCATAATAGCTGAGGAGTCTAATCTTGTCCTTTCCTAATGGAATCTGTTTAGCTTCAATAGCAAAAATGCTTTGGATCAAGAGGCTCTGCTGTGGCCATTCACACTTTCCATACTGCATCTAATACTTGAGCTTGCAAAAAAAAAAGAGTTTCAGATACTAGTGAGATTTGAGAATTGCAAAAGCTGTGCTCCTGTGATGACTGAGGTTGATCTAATTGGCCACACAGTCCTCCTTTCCTTCCCATTTTCTGGTTCTGGCCTTTATCTGTCCTTATATAATGTTGTCTTTGCTCTCAGATCTGGTGAGAAAGTAACTTTCTTGGTGTCTTTTCAGTTAATGCAAAGAAGGGGTGTGGGACTCTGAAGCAAGGACAGAGCAGGACTGCAGTGGCCAGCAGTTGGATTGGTTCAGGTTTTAAAAGTATAGCCTGATGATGCTGTTCTATGACAGATTCTGTGAACCTGCAGCTTACATACTTGGCCATTCTCCAGATCCTGGCAGCAAGAGGTGAGGACAAACAAGGTAAACAGCTTTTCTGGGGTACAGAGATGCCTGATCCATAACCAGAACTGAAGTCCTGGGTTCTTAAGTCAGACTGTAATCACAGATATCAACAGGATATAAGCAGTTAGTTGCTGCTGTACTGGAAACAGTCCGTCAGTCTAGGTGGCTTTGTTCAGGTTAAGAAATACAGATTGTCAGTGCTCAAGGGAAAAGCTAAATAAACGCTGCTTGTGCTGCAGTAGAAGAGGTTGGGACAGATTCTGATCTCATTGACTTTGATGCGTGCCCGGAGTAGGCCTTCTATCTGGTGTAATTGATACCAGGGTGTCTTGTGAAATTAAAATTTTCTAGAGCTTAGGGCAGAGAGGAGACCAAGTGGCAATGATACCAACCCTGTTCATAAATCTCTAAATTCAAAGAAGCAGGTGTTTCATTTTGTATGTGGCTTTATTTATTTAGACTGGCTTTGACACTGTGTGTCTTCCCTAGGCAAAATTCAGAAGGAGCTTTGCCTTAACTGCTCCTGTGAAGCCTGTGCCCATGGAAATAACACAATATGACTGATGCTCCTTTGCATAAACTCCAGCATGGCTGAATCCAAGGAACAGGTAATCTCATTCCATAACTGTGACTCCTAACATCTGAAATCCAGGATCACAATGGAGAATAGTGGTGGGAGAAAGATAGATTGCTTAAAAAAAAAAGAATCATTTGCACTTAAAAATATCCAGCATACGCTTTCTCAGAAGCATGCTGTGCTGTGATATATAACAAACTAAGATAACATTAGTGGCCAAAAAGTACTCATAATGAACAGGAGATATCCTTTGGAAGGTGTTGGTTCACACTGATTTCAGTATCTTTATTGGACAAGGGAGGTTCCAAAAGCACTGGCTTGGGCTTGTCATAATCCTGGTAAATTATTATCCTGATACTATGCTAATGAGGTGGTATGAGCATGGTGATAGCAGGCAAAGCTCTTGGGAAGTTAGGACCCAGGGGAAGCCATTGAAAATCTCAACTTGGCTAAAAGTGTCTGACTCTCCCTACAAGTCTGACTTTGTACTAAATATGTGGCAGCACTGTGTTACCAAGACTGTATCTCGGGAAAGAGCACTGCCAGAAAAATCTCTTTCGCAGTATTTCCTAGGAGTCAGTTTGGCCATGTCTTGAACAAGATTGCTGCACTGCAAACTGCTTGGTTTGTATGGCTTGGCTAGAGCTGCTTTTGGGGAATGTTTGAGCTTTGATTTCTCACTGGTCCAGACCTTGTGAGGTCTGGTAGAAGAGGCGGCTTTCTCCATCCTATATTTAAAGAAGCCTTAGTGGGTTGCTCTAAAGAGCTAGGGTATTGGGTTCAGCTTCAAGTTAATGAAACCATAGCAACATGCTGTGGGATGCAGCAGTTGACAGACTATATATCAAGAATTGTTCAGTCTCTGTGAAAGTGGGAATAAACCTCCAATACCTGATTTTAAAGAACTACAAGTTTGGCTAAGACTCTGCATTTAACAGTGAGAGGTCTAGGACATAAATAAGCTATTCAGGTTCCATCTAGCAGAAGCTAGATGTGCTTGCTTTAATGTAACTATAAGGAACTGTATCTTCACAGAGGGACTAAGCGTAATCTGAAAACAGTTGTCTCTCTATAAGCATAGACAAAGTCACAACAAGAAAGACATGCCAATCGTTAGCTAGAAAATGCCATGAAAATATTTGGTGGCTCAAAGAGCAGGCATGTTATTCTCTGTAATGGAAGGAAATATTTTTCTCCTGTCTGGTTTGACCTCAGATTGTATTGTTCATTCTGTTATCAGAATTGGTGATCTCTAAGCCCAGGACACCATCTTTTAAATGATGCCTGTATCCAGCTTTTCTCTCCAGCTCATCTCTGACATTGTGAAACACTTGAATTCAACAAAACCTAAATTGCTGAGGTTAACTTCTTTGGTATGTTTGTGGGGTTTTTGAGTGCTACCCTTAAGAAGACATTTGTAATGCCTCAAACACTTACTGATGCTCTACAAAACAAAATTACAAGCAGTGTTTATTCTTGAGTGTTATTAACTTGCAGTATTTCTGGCTCATAGGAAATCTTAGCTCAAGTTTATCCCAACTCAGAATAAAAACACTGCTTGCAGTAATCTGCAAATCAGAAATTTTTACATACCCCTTTGGAAATGGCAGTTGCTGATTGAAATCACCTGTTTGCTTTTTACACAATGAAGTGTTGAGCAAGGCAGAATAGCTAATTAGAATCTGGAAGCTTTGAGGTTTCCAGCCCAGTGCTTCTGCTCTGGGAGGAGTACTGAAGGCCCCAAAAGTCTGTGCTTTGCCTTGTGTTCTTTAGGTTCTAGGTTACCTTGGAAAAGAAACCTAAAAGCCCATACTGTTTGTAGTCCTGGTTAGTGCACTAGATTACTAGACTTGTCAGACTACAGTACAAATCCGAGTAGATAGAGCTTGAAAGAATGTGATTTCTTTTTAATTTTTGACTAGGTCTACCGGTGAGGTCCTACCTGCTGTGTGGTCCTCTAGAAACTAGCGAAACAGAAGTATTGTGTGTACATAGAATGTAACAGGATGTGTTGCGCTGTCCAAAAAGGTAACAAAAATCTGCTGGGGTTTTTTTCCCTGCCAAATTCAGAGATTTCAGCCATTTGAGGCTCCTTTTTAAAATCAGATCTGTAGTCCAGCTCTACTGGTGCTTTCTATGTTCTATATGAGTTTCTACTTGAAGAGGTGCTTCGGTTTCTCAGTCTTGAGATTAGGTTGAAATTTAACACATACAAGTGCACTGGCAGCTAGAGAAGAATTAAATACAGTAATGCCCCTGACTTGGCATGCATGCTTGTATCAGGGATCTGTGATCCTCTCCTACTCTCTGTTTTTGGTGTGTAGGTCGGGAGCGAGGAGGGTGAGGACAGTGATACATAAACAAATGTAATTGTTGCTTTACTATTGCAGCTCATAGCAAGGCAGGGTGTGCTTACAAAGTCTAGTATGACACAAATTAAACCAATTTGTTTCTCAGTTAAACAGAAGCTAATAACAAATATGCCTATAAGCATTTTTTCTGATTATCTTCATGCAGTTTATGGCTGTAAGTGGGAGATACCTACATAAGGTTAGCTATTGTGTTGTGAATAGGACAATGTGTTTTAAGGTAGTGAAGTCCTTAATGCACTACCAGCTGATCTTGGTCCAACCAATAACAGAGTTTCAACTGCTTTTGGTTGACCTAAGCCTTACCCCTTGTACGAAAACTAGTTGTGCTTGGAAGTCTCCAAAACCTTATTTCTGAAGTATCCTGTTCCAACATAAGGATTTTTGAAGGCCTGGGCTTACTCATCTGAATCTTCTAAAGCATTGGTCAGTCTCTTCAACATGTTCCCTGAGCACTAAGTTAGTTAAAGGTGTACCAAGTGTTCTCTGTGTAAAATTGCAAGTGTGTTTCCATGAAAAGCTATCATACCTCCACCTGGCTATGTGAATACAACGTCAGGGTAATTCAGCTGGTGGCATTGCATTGAATAAAACAGCTGTTTCTTACTTAGGAGGAACTTATCTTGACGTTTTTGTCAGGTGTTTTTTTTTGTTGTTTTTTTTTTATGGCATTATTTGTGTTGCATCCTCTGTTTTAGCTGTCATTTCCTGTTTTCAGTTTTGCTGATGGACTTCAGTGGTATTTCTGTCCTACAGGGATCAGTTAAGGAGTTCACCTTCCTTTATGTTGTATGTAAATGGCCTCATGTGGTGGGACTTTAAGTCACTATTAGTTGTAGCAGGAAAATAATGAGGGGTTTATATCAGCTCTCTAGCTGTCTGTCCACATGACTGAATTAGATGAAAGTTGATGACTTTGCATTATAGTAATTTTGAGAACTTTATTTGGGCAAGTGACCTTCTTTGTTGGGATTCCTTGCATCTGACAACTGTATGCAGAGCAAGCAAGTGAATAGGAACTACCACGTTTGGTTGGTTTGGGTTTACAGGCCAGCACTCCTGCCTCCAGTAATACATACTTGCAATTCCTTCTTGGCCATTGCAAGGGATGGGAAGATACTCTGCACCATGAAGATGTCTTCCCAAAGGAATAACAAAAATGTTATCTAAGGCACCAAAACTAATAGGGAGTAAGAATTTCCTCTGTATGTCATCTGTTGCCTTTTCAAACTGAGGGATGCAGCTTGAGGACTGGCTCCATGAACATCTGAAGAATTGATAGATCTGCCCTCAATCCAAACATCTCTGGGTGGTTCTCCTGTGCTCAGAGGGAGGAGACCAATTCCAGGAGCACACTCCCAAATCTGTTATGCAACCCAAGCATGCAGGCATTCAAAGCATTTCCCACAGGTGATCTTAATGTTTTCAACTCCCTAAAGAGTCCAAACTTTTTGCCTCCAATTTGATGAACTCTGGCTGCCTTCTCTACATGTCAGGGAGGGCAATGGGAGTGGCTTCTAATCTCTTCTGCAAAGCACTGTAGAACACCATAGTGTGTGGCACTGTTGAGGTCCCACAAGAAGGCATACTTGCAGCAGAGAGTGGCAAAGCAGAGTTGGCAGATGTAATAATGAGCCAGGGGCGCTGAGGTTCAATCTGCAGCATATGAAGAACCTTATAAGTTGTGCTTTATGTGTGTAAGGCTAAGCTGTTTATCCACATTTTGTGGGGCTTGTTTTTGACTATAGCAGGCACTGTTACAAATATTTAGACAGATCTTCAAAGCATCACCAGACATTTGAGACCAACAGTCAGCTCAGTGGGCCTCAGTTTTGCTGAGATGGTATTTGATACTAATAAAAATCAATACATGAGGACATTTACAGCAGAGAACACAGTAGAAAGGTAGGATGTTGCAGTCTGTCCACTTCATATGTACAATGCCATTGATTTGAAGATGTGTACTGTAATTTTGCTTCCTAGTAGGCCCATTCCCTTCTTTGGATGAAGAAGGGACAAAGGGTTTCCTGGAGAGCTGGGGGCTAGGAGCAAGCCGGGAATTGGAGGAAGTGTGTCCAGTCTAATGGATAACTGAGGGAGCAGTGGTGCTGCTAGTGTTAAGACATCAAAATGAAGCATTCTGGGGATTTGTCTGTGAAAGGTCTGAATGTATCTGGTGAGAAACCTTTCTTCTTGGTTTCAGTGGAGACCCAGGTGCTGAGGAAAAAGCAAAAGTATAAGAAAAGAGATGAAAGAACTTGTAACCAAGATTGCTTGTGTCAGATTCTGGATGAACACCAAGGTCCAGTTTCCATTGCTATTGGGAATCTTTTAACAACAGGAAGATGAATCTGTGAGGAAAGAAACATACAAAGCTACAAGATGGAGGTATGTGAGAATCCTTGACATAGCTAAGAAATGCGAAGTTGGTCTTGGTGTATGTATTTGCTAAATCCTCTATTAGAATTCTTGCTGCTCCTCAGAAAATTCTGCCTCTGTCAAACCATTTCTGTATGCAGGAAAGCATTGTGTTTACAGCTCTGTGAAGAATTATCTTGGTTTTCCTGCAGACTTGTAAACCAGCTGTTTATTTCCTTCAGTCTTAATCTTATGCTTGTAAGAAAAAGTGTTTGGAAGCTTAAAGTTAGGCTGAATTGTCTTCCCATTCCTTCAAATCATGGTCACAGAAGCTGGTTCTGATGCTTATTACTAGTTAATCATGGTACCCTAACTGCTGAGTTTGTCTTATCTCTATAGACAGACTGCTCTGTTATCAAGTACTGTTAGACTGGAGAAGGGAAGGGTTTGGCAAAATAATTTGAACAATTGTGTTGGTTTAAATATTTAGATCTAGCCACCAACTTCTTGTAATTGTGTTGTAACTGTGTGTTTTTATTTCCTGTCTATAAAATGTGACTTTCTTCTTCCCATCATATATAAAATTATATGCTCTTTAGGATAGTGACTTTTCAGTTCATAAGGCTCTGAGGTCCCCTTATGACCCTTAAGCACACCACTGCTGTTACCAATAAAATGATCTGAAGTCTTCAGCCACTGGCTCATTATCCAGGCAGAGCAGTGTGGTCAGAGTCGACACTTGCAGGGACCATAGCCTAAATGAGCTCTTGGTGTAAAGCAAAGCACTATTTCATGGTATTCTATTTCACGGTATTCTTGACATCAGCTAAATACTATTATGGTTTTTTGAGAGGGTTTTTTTTGCAGCCAATCCTATTTTGAAGGTTGGGAAGAAGGATGTTTTCTCTATTGTGTGCTCCTTCATTGAGTACTCTGTTGCATTAGCAAGTTAAAAAAAAAAAAAAAAAAGAACCCATCTGATCTAGCTCAAGTGTACTGTTCTGGAAATGCAATTTCTACTGGCATGAATTAACAGGCTTCCAAAAAATAACTGAGTGTTACATGGATTATATAGTTCTGTTTTGACATTGCATATATCTAGCATTATATATTTATCTAAAAGATAACCGATAAAATTAAAGTAGCTCAATACCATCTCCAGCCGAAAAAACACAGCTTTTATACAGCATAGCCCTTGGGAAGCTTGGATTTGTGTCTTTTGGATCAAATTACTTTTCAAAGTTGGAGACCACTTTGGAATTTTGGATCCTCTTTGTTGAGTTTAACATATGATCAAAAGGGCAAATTTGGCATGTAGGTTCCCTGTGTCTACTGGTTCAGAATTTATTGGTAGGACTTCTTCTAAGAATCAGTTCAGTATAATTTTTGGAAAATAATCTGATGTTAATAGAATATAATACAATGAGAATATTCATGGGTGATTCTGTACTATACCTTATGTGTCCCCAAAGATGAGTTTCTAGGCAATTGTCTGTGTGCTAAAGCAACTGCCTGGAGACGAAACTGGGTAAGTGTTTTCTGTCATGATACCTGTCTGAAGGAGGTCTGAGTCTATTTTGGTGGGATGTGGAATATTTTCAGAATAAATACCAGTAATCACTGCAAAGCTGGTTGGGCATGCTGACAGGAACTGCACAGTTAGGTGTGTACTGCTGAGCACAAAATTCTTCAGAAAAACAAAGCAACAGCCATAGAATGGAAAACTACTAAATAAGTGCACTGTAGAAGACACAAGGGTATAAACTTAGTATCTAGTCCTTCCCTTCTTTCCTCATTTAATCTTACCTTAGGGTGAGTACCAGTAAAGTTCAGTTTAAGTCATGAGTCCTAAATTTGTCAAAACTACTTGAACATTTGATTAGTAAATATAGGTCACCTGGAAGATAGAGAAGGTGGTTTGTGATGGGCAAGTGAGAGATCATACTGTGTAATACTGTAATGCAGTTTGTGGTATCTGAGGTTGACCTTTCTCTTTTTGCAGTGCAGAATATTTTCCAAAATAGGCACAAGCCAGTAAGTTCCAACTCAAGAGCACTCTGAGCTGTGAATCCATTCCTAGCAAGGGTTCAGATTTAAAGCATCCAGCTTTAAGTTGTCTTGAGATGCAGCTCCTTATCTTTCCACATAAGGAGTGGTGTTATTCTCTTGTAGTGAAATAAAATGACCTGGAAAGAATGCTTTTCTTTACATATTTTTTTTTTAGAGTCTGAAGTTTATTGCTAAGTTGATAAATTGTCTTTTTCATTCCTCCCCAATCACCATCTCATTCCCCCCCCCCCCAGATATTCAGGTTTTATTTTAATCATTATTTGCCTAAAACCTATCTAGCTGTGACCCTGGAAATACTAAATATAACTGATTACTTTACACTGCCAAACTCTGTAATAATTCTTTCTCCTGTCCCAGTTAAGATTAAAACATGCAATGCAGTGGCAATGGGGAACATCTTGCATGTTTGAGAATTACAGAATGGCATTTTGGTACACTGGCTTACAGTAGGACCAGGAGTTAACTTTGTTGGAATAACTGACAACCAGCGGAGCCAGAGATCCATTCAGTGGCAATCTCTCTGAAGGTTATAAGGTTTTGCATGCTGCATTTGCAGAAAAGGTAACGGTTTGCCCAGATAGGCAGTAGTTTGCTGCTTCCTACCTCATGGAAGACCTGTGCACAGACTACTTCCATGAGATAACATACGAGCAGAAAGAAGATGGTTTTCATTTTTTATTCACCTTTTAAAAGCATCCACTACCTTTTAGCTCAAGGGAGTCGTACGTGATGACTTTCAGAAAACAAGGAAAGCTTTGTTGTCAGTAGAAGAAATCAGAGGACAACAGATAAGAGAACTCTCCCCTGTCAGCCAGGTTCAGTCTATTTCTGACTACTCCCTGTATGTGTTTAGTCCTTGTCCCTGTCTTTTTTGCCCCACAGTTGCGGGGGACAGCATCACATAAATGCCAATCTGAATACATAGTTCACAGCCTGATGTTCTTGTAAATCTGCTGTCCATTTACCACTCCATAATGGGAGTTTTGATCCAGGGCTGGAGACTATGGCTGATAAAAAAAAAAAAAAAAAAATTAAAAAATCCTTTCTCTTGATGGCTGGTAGTTAGTGTTAAATGATGGCAAGGGTACTCGCTTGCTTGTCAGAAAAAATTAATCCATGCTGTGGACTCCTACCAAATGCGAATGGAGAATGTCTAGCTTGCTTCATATGATCCATGTTTGCTGTATAAACTCTGAACACTGCTTATTGTTAGAGAAGTGATAGGTGTAGCAACTACCCTCAAACAGGCTCTGTTAATTAAACAACATAGTTTTCTCCCAAAAAGGCACTTAACAAGCAAATAAAAATGAGCAAGTTTGAAGTTACAGGTCCACTTTACCATTTACAGCAAATATTTTGTAGTAGCAGAAAGAAGCTTCTACAGCTGGTGTCATGAATGACGTGAGTAAACTGGCCATAACAAGCAAAACCTCAGTAGGCAACATGCCCTGTGAGCTTGTGTTTGTGTCAGAATTACTCTATCATTCACATTATGCAATGGACAGTGTAGAAAACTGCCTAGGGTCAGCAGAACCTGAAGATTTGGGTTCCTCATGTGGCCCCATCTCTGCTATTTGCTTCTTTTTGTCACTAACGGGTTTGTTCTGGTAGCAGTGTGCGTTACAAGGCACAAAACCAAAAGGTTCTCTGCTGCTTGCTGGAAACCTGATAGCCTATACTATTAACTTTCTAGTGTTTGATTCCTTCTTTTCTACACAGAGTTTTCTAAACCGTTAGTTCATTTGCATTCTGCCAGAGGAAGATATGTTCCTCCAGGCAGTTGAGAGAATAATCTGTAAGTATTGTGGTTTTGGCTAGCTACCAGGAATGCTGGCTCAGACCAGTCTGCTCAGATGGGCATTCCTGGGACTGCACAAGGGCATATTAAGAGCAGTTGTAACAAAAGGCAAAAGGCAATAGCTAGAGATCTAGAAGGGTCTCCCCTCCATGGATTTTTAAGGTAGTGCCAGTGCAGAGAATAAGGGACTCCAGTTTCTTGTGAGCTGATTTTTGTTTTGGAGGAAGTAGAGAGTGTGTGTGTGTGTGTTGGAGGGAGCTCTCTTTATGGAAATGGATGGAGAAAGGCTTTTACAGAAGACTTCAGGATGCAGCACAGCAAACCCAGAGTAGTACATTCAGTAAGTCATCACCAGATTTTTTTTAAGGTCTTCCTAGAAGACTGTTTCAGTGATCTGCAGGTACTGCCTGAAAGCAGCTGGAAACCACTCTGGCAGCAGTATATATCTGCATTGCTCTTCTGCAGGCCCAATGTGAAGGAGAAGGTTATCTAGGGTAGTTCATCGTGGCATGGGTTAAGAAAGATCTTGAATTGCCTAAATTCACAATGTGAGTGAAAGACATAATACAGAAGTAGCTTAAGTGGTAATTTGTTCTTGCTTTTCCTTCTGATTTTTTTTAACCTTTAAGCTTCCCCTCATCAAACTTATTCCAAGAGGGCAGCTGGAAAGGAATGAGAAAGAAATGTAGAAATAAAGGCTAAGCATTGAATGCTGAATAGCATTGCCTTACTGATGTCTATGCTTGCTTAACATAGTCTGAAATTTGGGAGGGTGCTGTGTTCCTTGTAGTTTTGGGGTTTTTTTATGTCACACTTTACATAACATTGTACATAATACATAACATTATTCAAGTACTGCAGTTTTAGGAAACTCTGGTAGAGTGATGACTCTACTTATGAACTACAGGGTTCCTACAAGTTTGGTTTTTTCTTATTTAACACTTTCCAGGAATCTTTTGAATTCTATTAGAAAAATTCATCCCACTTGCAGATTTTTTTTATCCCCCCCTTTCCCTTTTCAGAGGGAAAAAGTAGCTGGGACTATTGAGAACACTTACTTCAGCTAGTTACTGATATTCAAAATCTCCTCCCAGTCTCAGAAATGATGCTTCCAAACTCATCATGCAGCATGAATGGTGAGCATAAAATTGCCTGGTTCCCCTATAACAGAGAATACCTTCTGTTTAGTGATTTCTACTGTTACTAGGCTCTCAAGTATTTTTCACAGATTGAGGAGAGACTCTACAGAGCCCTAAACTGCCAGCTTTTTTTTTTTTTTTCATTCAAGGATCAAATGCTTGTCTTCAATGGGTAGTTGTATGTGGAGAAGGAAATTGAGGGTGAGAGGAGGGGGAATATCAGCTGAAAATATTTGCTGTGAAATAAATGCTCCAAATTATACCAAGACTAAGTAATCTACTGTCCATTTGAAATCATAAATGCCATTATTTTTCTAATGTAGTTGATCAGGTGGTGAAGCATTGTCTTGCTAACTTTGCTGGCAACTACAGAATAATATCACAGTATAAAAGTACAAATTAGTGGTTGGCACAACAAAATTGATTTGCAAATTGTATAGCTCTGTTGAAAAGCTATGTGAGGAATCATACCCCCCGCCCCCCCTCCCAGTTCTGCAGAACATTGTTTGCATTTCTGCAGTGTGACTTAAGTTCTTAGGGTTTGGTATTTAAGAGGCTGATGCTGTGTGCAAAAATCTGAGCACAGAAATGTTGGTTTTGGAAGGATATTGTAGTTGAAATTGGAGAGGTGCTGCACTAAAAGTGCTATGGCAGACTAGGAAGGAACAAAAGTACTGAACCTTGAATTCGTTAATGTAGTTTCCACTCCACGAAAATAGAGCTGTCCCAGAAACTTAACTACTGTTCTGAACAGACTTCACAATGGATCCCCACAGCTTTAAGCTGGCCTGCATGAAAAGCCCTGTATTTTAAGGGATATCTCTTATTCATATGCTAAATGAATGACTTAGCTGTTCAGTAGCTTGAACTCTGCAGAAAAGCACTAAGAAATATAGTTACCGAGGACAGTCTTTTCTTAGGATGGATTTCCACCTGAAAAAGCCTTATGTTTGATCTTAACAAAACTAACTATACTAGGTTCAAGTATTCCTCTTATGTTGTCTGAAGACTACGCTTAAAATAGTAGAAATTGGGTGGGGAATGTGTGTGTAATAAATCATGGATGTATTTGAGACTTTGCCATTGAAATTACAGGTCAGGGTAATATCATGTTTTGTACTTGTGACCCAGACAAAGAAATAGCATACTGCATACAAACTTCTGAAAAGGCTCTTTAATGAGCATGTAAACAGCAGGTCGACACTGATATGTCTTAAATCTTTCAGCTGATAATATGTCCAGGATAGGGCTTGTTGGAGGCATAGTTTTGCAATAACTCATCTGACTAGGCTGGAGTTTCTAGGTGGTGGCCTTCTGGAAATCCTTGTCTGGGTCCAGAGGCTATCACAGAAGAAAACTTTACCTGTGGGGGACTGGCTGGTATGATGCTGGTAATAACTGGCCTGAGGAAAAGGTTAAGGGTTAAGTGATAGAAGTGGAAAATTAAATGGCTTCCTTCAAAGTTGAGCTGAGCTGAGAGTCAGACTTGGAGGACATTCAGAGAAGCAGGCTTTGTAGAAGTTTTGGAATGATGGAAGTACAAAATGCTTAATATCCCAAATCACTTCTGAATGATGGAGCCTCTCTGAAGGCACTTGACTGTGATTTCAAATTATACTTCATTTTGCAGGCTTTGAATATCTGGAAATGATGTGTGTGTGTTGTCTTCACCACCGCCATCCCCCCTTCTCCCCCACACCCATGGGGATCTCTTAAACTCTGTAGCTGAAGGGATTTTGAGTGTTTTCACTGGTTAGAAACATTCTTGTACATTGGATAAGGACTCTCTATTTGCAGCTAAGCTATTTAAGGAGTACTAAAATGATAGGCAAACTATAATTATGATACAAATACTAACTATTGGAAAAATGGGACAAGTTCTAATTTTAAGACTACTAAATATTCAAAACTGCTAAATATTGTTTTTTCAAGACTGAGCTTCAAATTAACTTTTAATTTAAGCAGCCTTATGAAATTGATTACAATATTTTGGAATGTTATAACTGGTGAGCTTTAATAGTTTAAAATAATTTATACTTGGAAGCAGATAAAGACATTTGAATGGGGAGAAATAACCATAATTCCTTAAAGGGAGTACACTTGCTATAAAATATCCCTTAAAAGAGATGTAGTACCTTTTATTTTTAAAGAAACATGCTCATACTAGAACAACTTCTAGTGACTGACCTTGATATGGAGCCAGTCCGCTGCGAGCTCTGTGTGTCCTTTGCTGTTCCATTCTCTGTCCCATGCTACTATAACCCGTGGCTTTACTGGCAGTTAGCTGGAGCTTCAGCAGGTTGTTGTGAGGTGCAGACAAGTCCTGCCCACTGATGCCTATGCAAGAAGAAATGAGTGGGGAAAGTAACAACAGGGACACTCTAGGCACTCAATATCACAAATACTGAACCTGTTTGCTTCTTTTAAATTGTACTTTAATGCATTAGTAAAGACCTGTTTAAAATATTTGGGTTTTTATCTTCGTAATTAAAAGAAGCAGCGTGTGAAAATACAAAAAGCATGTAATCCCTCCAAGCCAGCGAATGGCACTTTACATCCTCAAACATGGAATCAATTAGATGTAAACTGATAGCTTATGAGGTTTGTCAAACATGATCTGTAGCATGAATTGGAATATAAGCTACATTTATATTAACAATTCAGTTGCCATAGA